>CM052451.1:22509795-22554851 GCA_028533085.1 Varecia variegata
TATATATGTGTGTGTGTGTATATATCTATATAAAATCTGTAACAAAAGGAAAAATAAAAGCTAGAAGCCACGCTGGAAGAACAAACCTCTGACAATTACATTGATTAAAAGCCTGGAGTCTCCCCCGTATGACAATAGTGACAATTTAAAATAGCGGTTTTGTTTTTCTTATCAGTTGACTGGATGTTGTATATTCCTGAAAAGTGGGCATGGTAGCCATTTGAATGCTAAATCAGTGTTTTTAAGTGTGTTCTTGAGGAATTCAAGAAGCGATTCCAAAGAGTAACAGGAAAAGTTATTTCCCTACTTTGTAACAAGGTGCTGGGCTCACGTGCTGGGCTCGACCTGCCGTTCAGAGGGTGCGAGGTGCTGTCATCGTCGGGGGCCTGGGCCACCGTGAGGGGCTGAGGGGAGGGCTGGGGGGCTGTCATGGCCTAAACGGGCTGTGTCACCCCACAGCCAGGAGCTCCGTCCTCGGCCCCAGAGAGGAGACCCCGTGCTGGCTGTTCGGCGGATCTTGGGTGTGACAAACTGTTCTTTCAAGTTACAGAAAACTTCCCAAGGTCATTGTGAGGGAAAAAAAGGGAGATTAAAGATTAACTGCGTTTCTCATCAGTGTGGAACCTTCTGAGTCCCTGGGGAATCCGTAATACCGTCCACACAGTCGTCCCAGGGGACAGACTAGAGCCAGGCAGGAAGGTCTGAAAATAAGACTTATTAACCTGTATAAACACTAACCTGCTCATTTGGCGTAACTAGACATTTTCCATGACACAGAGTCTCTTCAATTATTGGCCTTACTTAGGAATATCATGTGATTCCAAAGATAATACTGTCTTTTGGGGTTTCGATGAGCCAGAGATAATCAGATGGGACTTCCTTATAAAAAAATTAAACAAGTAAATATGAACCAAATCATCTTTATCTCTTGCTAAAACACATGTCTATATATTTCTACAATCTGGTTTTCTCTTCAAATAGTGGTTCTCACGTTTTAGTATGATTTGTATTTGAGAATTGGATGCAAGTTTTGAATACCACTTCCTTGGAAAGTTTTCCTCAGATGGAAAATAATTTATTTGCCACTATACCAATATTGATTATATCTTTGATTGCATGAGTTTTTTTCAAGCTTGCAAAAGTAATAGATCAAGGCACCTAAATTTGGAATGGTTTCTTTAATTGATTATTGTGAAATTCAATTTTCAATAATTCTTAATATTTGTGACTAGGTTCTATTTCCTGGTTGTTAGAATTCAATGATTTTTATTCTCTTTAAGTCCAGTAGCTTTAATAGTTGGAAACCCCAACCATTGTTTCCATGGAGTAGCCAAAGGGGGATCCATCGCTTTACTGTTTTGATTTTATTTTTGTTTAATTTGCCTTTTATGCTAAAAACATTCTGTCTCTTCAGGAAGGAAAAAAGTAAAAGAATATTCCACAAAGATGTTCAATATCTGTGAATTATTACCTTTGCCCATGGAGATTACTTACAGAAATTGCTAGTTGAGTTTAAGATATAAGGCATTTTTCTCCAAGCTTAGACCGTCTGGTTGCTGGCATGGAGGGGCAGTACACTGTTCACCCACCACCAAGACGAGGGCCTCGGTTTGAATGCACAAGCGCTGAGCATGAGAAACACACCGCGTGCCTCTCTATCATGAAAATGTTTGCTTTTCTAAAAAAAAAATCATAAAGCATTAATACGGTTATGCAAATACATAATTATACATATTACTATAGTTTTTAAAATTATTATTATAAAATCCCAGTGCCATTTAGTAAGGTCACCAATTCCCTGTGCTCCTCTCTCAACACGTCCTCTCCCGCCCCATCCAACACCTGCCTTTATGTCTAAGGGGGAGATGACCCCAAGTAGTCAGGTATTTTGCTCTGTGATTCTCTGCCCACACCCTTCCACGTGGAGACGTTACGAGGTTCAGTGTGTGCAGATCATTATGAGCTCATCATGAATCCCTAGCAGTTCCCTTCTGGCAAGTGGGTTAGGGAATTACGGCTAGTGATGCAGCTGATTTTGCTAATGGACAAAGGAAGGAGGGGATTGAGAGAGAACCCACAGCATGGCAGTGGGCACGCAGAAGTTATCTGCAAAAGTGATACCATATCTTAAGCAACCCACTCTAAAATTAAACACCATGCATCCCTTCTCTCCCTCTCTCTTTACATAAATAACATTTTACTCATGTTTGGTTTCCAACACGATTGTTATTCTTCAAACTAATGTGCATTTTGTTGAATTTTTAAAAATTGTGCTTAGCACACAGTGTGGCCAGTAAAGTAGTTCATGCAGAATCCCATGGGGCTCTCTTGTCTCTCTCTCTCTCACACACATGCATACACACACACACTATATATATATGTATTTATATACACACACACAGCACATGTGCACACAACTTTATTATTTATTCCTTGATCATTTTGGACTCACAGAACTTTAGAGCTGAAGGAGTTCTTAACCTAAACTATTCACCTTCACGGTGAAGCAGGTGCTGACAGGTTAAGTGACTTCCTCCAGGTCAGCAGAAGATAGAGAGTTTTATTTATTTTCACTTTTACCTTGACGAAAGGTGTTTTGCTCTATACAAACGTGGAGCTAGAAGTCCATCACCCTCTTCCTTTATCAAACAAAAGAGGAGACTGTTTTTGCCGCCATCGTGTGCCCTTCCGTCCCAGGGTGTGACGTGAGCGGGTGAGTTCAGCGCTGTAACGTCCTAGAAGAGAACTCGGTGGCTTTGTCTGTCATCAGATCAGATCAGACTGACGCCACAAAATATCGATGCAGGGAAATCGCGGTGACACAACAGTTGAATGGGCACACGGGGATGGTCGGGGACATTTCCCAAGGCAGAAATGAGGTGTGACGCAGTGATGCCACAACCCAGCAAGACAGCCGGGAGCCCTGGTGCTCGGGCATGTCAATTTTATTCTAGAACTCTCTACATGGTGGCTCGCTGCTTCCATGCAGTAAGAGGTCATTCTATTAAAAGAAATAAGAAAACACGAAAAATGAGATGAATGGGGTATCTTTTCTGTCTAGGTGGTAATACTATAAAAAAAATCACTAACCTATTTTTAAAAAGCTGTTTTATTAATAGACACACGTTGATAGAAGAGAGGACTGTCATAATTATAAAGTTTTTAATCTATGAATGTCAGTAATTCCACTTGTGAACCCTCTTTCTTTAATGTCCTATTTATTCTAGCTGAATGTGGAGCGAGTGTCAAAGGAAACGAAGGAACATTACTGTCCCCAAATTTCCCATCCAATTATGACAATAACCATGAGTGCATCTATAGAATAGAAACAGAGGCTGGCAAGGGCATCCACCTCCGAGCACAGAGCTTCCAGCTGTTTGAAGGGGATATTTTAAAGGTAAAAAGAATCTTTTTTAATATGACGACTCCATCTTTTCTTCTCAAGGAACATACTATCTGTCTACATAGATATAGATATAGATACATTTATTATCACACATATATAGTTTATTCCCATTTACTTATGCAATTGGTTTGAGAAGGTATAATGTAGTGTCACTTGGAAGAGTATATGTGGACATTGAAATAACTTTGCCAATAATCCTGGATCTAACATTTCTTAGTCCTGTATCTTGTGCAAGTTATTTGACATTTTTTATCCTTAACTTCCTTATGGGCAAGCATATGCAGGGATACTGACCTTTGGGGGCTGTTTTGAGGATTAAATACTATAATGTATGTGGCTGTGTCTAGCATTGTGCCTAGCACATAACAGTGATTATTAAAACTGGCAGGGCCCCCAAACCAACCCTGTCTAGAGTTACTGTCAATTTTCAAGTGTGGTCAGGACATTTGAATCGGGAAGGATGCTGGTGCTGTAATCGGAGCACGTCCAGCCGCCGTCCCTGGAAGACAGAGCAGGGCTCGCGGGGAGAGTCCAAGGGCGAGACGGGATCTCTCTGTGCGTGGCAGGTGCACCCAGGTCTTGCCTTGATGTATAAAGTCCCAGCTCCAGCTGGAAATGCCCCTTAATTCTTAAGGCTTCTGATACAGTTCCTAGGAAATTGGGGACTGTCTGGGGGCTGGGGAGTGGGCGACCTAACCTCAGGGCATTGACAGAGAAAAGCTCTGAGCAACCAAGGCTGGTGCCACGAATCACCCGATCCACCCACCTGCCTGTCCTGTGGGAAGGTGAGCGTTTTACTGGTGGCACAGCTGATCTTTGGCAAGAGAGGGACACAGGGCTCTTCTTACTCCCTCTGTGAAGTTCTAGGGTTTCCAGTTGTGTCTGCTGGACGCACACAGTGATGCAGCTCAGACTCAGCGGAGTCAGCTCACTTTGAGCTGTGAGCATTAAGAGAATATGCAAAGTGCCGACCAGGAGGGGAAAGTTTGTCTCCCCTTTTCACAAAAGCCGGACCCTCGACCTGCTTAGAAAGTATGCTCACGGGTCGGGAGCGGCCGACGGCTTACTTCCTCCCACGTGCAAGTTGGACTGTATCTCAGCGTCATAACTTAGCACAGTGGTTTCATTTGGGTTGTTCTTTCATTTTAATGGTCTTTTGAAAGCTCCCGCTGGCAGTATAGAGGGACTATAATTAAGAAGTGGTTTTCAGGCAGGAAACTAGCACATTCGTACTAATCAAAAAGAAAAATTTTAGTGATGTCATAAGGAAGCATTTTCTGAATTCTTTGATAACCTCAAATTCAGAAGTCAGTAAGCCTTTAAGGCAAACTTTTAAATAATTCTTTACTCTTGTGCAAGTGAGTGATTAGAGATAGTGCATAAAATAAACATGGATCAATATTGGAACAGGGAAGGAACTCATGTTCGTTTGTGATTGTGTGCATTTTAAACTTATTGATTACAACACAAAGTTAAAAAAAAATTTCATTTAACACGTTTGATTTCAGAGAAACTGTCAATCGTGTGAAATGCCTAAATGTTTTGCAAGCAGATATTTTGTTGAATGTGCTCATACAAGTCTCTGTTAAAAATGTTTCAGGTGAAATTATCTTAATTTTTGAGCACACCGCTGTTCACATTTCTCCTTCACACACACAGTGATTCAGTAACAAAGACTGAAATTTTATACGCACAACCCCCACACATACATAAACACGACGTTTTCTTGCTTCCTGCGGAAAAATCACGTAAGGGAAATACAACTCAGGAAAATGTTGTGAAAGGAAAATATAATGGAAAGAGCAATTAATTACGGAAACAAAGCCCTGGGTATGGTTTCTGTGAACTGGGACAGATTTCCCCGGAACCTCTGGCATTCTTGCTTTCTGATCTGCGATTGTCTGCTGAGCGGCTGGGTGCCCTAGAGCACCCAGCGTTGCCTACCTGCCGCGCCGAGGAGGGCTGGTGACGCAAACGCTTACAGCCCTGCATGGAACAGGTGACTCCAGCCGGCCTTTCCTAGTGACTGGAAGTGTAGCCTCCTGCAGACGAGGGAAGGTGAGCAGGAGATGCTCGGAGCTAACGTAGCCTGTCACTTACTCAGTCGGAATCAAACATCACATCTTCCGGCCTCCTTCGCTGTCTGGATTTTCACTGGCCATCAAGGCATACCTGGAACTCAAATTTTTAACTTTAGCGAGACGGCAGAATAATGCTCCCTGTTAGTCTGTGACCCGCCTGTTCTGAGATACCCACTGCCGAGCACATGCTACCTGCCGATGCTGCGGACGGAAAAGGCAGGTTGCTGTCTTGGAGAAGCCTGAGACTCGGCGTCTGAGCCGCTCATTTTCCGCAGCTGCGACCGGGAGGCTGCTGAGGGCAAGGTGCTGCCTCTGGGACCCGTTCAAGGTCCGTGGGACGCGCGGTCAGGGCCTCCGGAGCAAGCCAAGACCCAGCAGGGCCGACTAGGTGACCACGTCACGGGGCTGAGCCGGGGGCTGAGCTGCACGGTCGGGGGTTTCCTGCCCCCCAGCTCCGTGATTCCTGTGAATCCCAGCCACGTGGGATGTGGGGAACCCGAGACCTCTCTGCATTAGACCCTCTGGAGTTGGACTCTCTGCTGTCTGTGTCCAGTGAAACCACATGTTAAACCAATGACTTTTAAACAATAGCCCATGACAATAGCCTTATAGCAAGGAAATTAGAGCGTGTTTGATTCCACTGCACTAGTGTGTGCTTACGTAATTTTAATGAAATAATGATCCACAAAATTGATTTTTCTAAATCATTTTTCCTTTTTATGAGTCTGTATGTGCATGCATCAGTCTCCTGGGTAACACGCATGCTTTGCACATGGGTTGGAAGAGAGGTGAGAAAAGAAAAGTAAAGATCGATCCGTACGAGGAGATAAACATGTGCCAAAAGAGGCTACCGAGGGCTCTGATTGCCTTTATTTAATTAAGGTGCTTTTTTGAATCAAGAAAAACTCCATGTCCTTCAGCATAGTGAGATACATTTTTATTCATACTTCTAAACAACCTTATCCAGAAGGTGGTTCCCTGCCTGTGAGAGGAACAGGTTAACGTTCCCACCCGCTAATCTATTCTATGGGGATGCGAGGGGCCCCCAGCCCCGAATTCCACGGCATCGCCCCTGTGGTTTCTGCCGGGTGAGCGGGAAGCCCAGGGCCGCGAATCCCACAGCGCCCAGCCAAAGCCCTTTGCCCCAGTCCCACCAGGACGTGAGGCTGGCACCCAGCCCCCGAGACCTCGCCCCCTGAGAGCTGGGGACCGGTCTCTCCCGACCCCTGACCTCTGGTCAAAACCAAGCCCTGTGCACTTCGTCTTCCGCATTGTCGTCACGTCCACTCACGGTTCACACCCACTCAGGAAGATGACGGCAAATACAAGGTGTTTGAGGGCAAGATGGCACTTCTCCCTGCTACTAGTGCAGGGTAGGTTTTTATCATTACAGCAGATTCAAGACTAAAGTCACCCCGGGCTGACGGACTGCAAAACATGGCCAGATGTCAGCACATGCTGCTGTCTTTTCCTGCCTCCGGAGAGAGGGGGACCGAGGAGAATGGGGTGTCCTCTCGCTCGGGGGGTTGTTCAGAGAACACGCTCAGGACGGACCCAGGATCATCCCTTCTTCCTTTCTAGCTGGGTTATGAGGAAGGGCACACAAAGGTAGACGATGGAACCTGGATATGCAAAGGAATATTTATTAAATGTTACGTGGACACAGAAAGAGCTCTGAAAGTAATGAATGTGAAATGATCTGAACAAAAATGGAATCTTTTGTCTCTAGTGTTAGGGCTAAAGATAAAACTTAAAGAAAAGAAGATTATGTAGCACTAACCCATCCATTTAGCTTTCTCTAAACTGTATAATTTTTAATGTATAAAGTCTCATCTTTGGAGATGTGAATTTCTTGTTAAAATTGCTAACGTAAGAATACGATTAAAGAGTGGGAGCTCAGGCTGTGGGTCTTTCCCTCAGGTGTTTGATGGGAAAGACGGGTTCTCTCGTCCCCTGGGAGCCTTCACCAGAAACGAGCTGATGGGGCTGACCCTGAACAGCACGTCCAACCACCTGTGGCTGGAGTTCAACACCAACGGCTCGGACACCAACCAGGGCTTCCAGCTCACCTACACCAGTAAGTAGCACACGACGACTCTTTTCTCTCAATCTTTTTATCTTTTCAGGACACATCTGATGCTTAGCTTATAGCATAAGTTTTACATTTTGATTCTTTTTTCTGGCCACCAACTGTGTTTTGGGTTGTGGTTTAATTCTGCACATTGCCGATGGGACGGTGTAGACACATTTCTAGAAGTGTATCTAATGAGAAATAGTCATATTTTAATAATGAAATAGCTGGACCCGAAAAGGAAACATCTCCTGGGCTTAAAAATACTGACTGTGGTATAGTATACACTGATAAAAATTCATGTACTTATGTATGAAGGATTTAGCATGAATGTTTGATATAATTAGAGGTTGTGGACTGAATGATTTTATATATAGAAAATCATATGTATAATTTTATATGTATATAAACACTCATATAACAACTGTAGGTAGTAGATTCTTTTCTCATCCCGAGATGAGAAAACTAGCAGAAGAAATTTGAGTACTTGTTCAAGATAACAGTGCTATGAGTTGGTGGGGCCAGGATTTGATCTGCATTTCACAGTTTTAAGCGCTGTTCTCTAATACTCCCCTAATATTATAAATCAATATGAAATGTTTTTATATATTTAAAAGATGTAAATGAAGAAGACAAAAGAGAGGAAAGATAAAGGAGAAGCTGCGTTTCACAAGGGGAGTTTGCAATACGGTAACTGACGTTTTCAGCATTTTTAGTGCCAAAGTTAAAATATTAGCTATTTGGTGTGGATAACTAATTAAAATTAACCAATAAATTAACTGAATGCTTAGAATACATAAAACAGTCCAATCCTTCACTAATCTGATGATTAAAACACTACATAATAGTGCACAGCACAACCTAAGAAGTTAAGAATTCATCTTTGGGAGCGTGAGAGTTTGTTGGGAACATTGGGCCCGATGCCCCAATCTGACAGTCGAGCACTGAAGCCTGGAGAAGATAAGAATCGCCCCACAGACCCAGAGCTAATCAGGTGCCTAAGAGGAAGATTAATTGCCTCAAATCCCTTTGAGTAGGAGAAATCGCACTTGAGGAATTGTAAGACCCTGGGCAAAAATAGAATTAGAGCGGCTGACATCATGAGAAAACCAATTTTGCACTTTAGCCATAATAGCATTGGAAAGGCTGAGCAAATAGCAAGCGTGTTGATTAATTTGTGTGCATGATAAACTGGCAACAATTGATGCTATAAGATCAGCCTACAATTATATATTTTTTTTTTTTAGAATTTAGCTTTCCAGGATTTCACTCTCAGAACAGTGTCAAAGAGCTCTTGTAGAATCGTTTTGCTGGCAGATGAAATGTCTCCCAGTTCCCTTTCTCCATCTGTGGCCAATGTGTTTCTGTTTTCTTACTTGGATGTGTTAATTCCCACTTCCTCCTGTGCCAGTCTTAGAGGAATACCAACACTGGAGAAGAACTGTGTGAAAAACCTTTCGGTGACTTTCCGAGTTCAGATACTTCAGGGGAAGTTCCCACCATGTGCATCTCCAGTTCTCTTGCCACTAAGCACGTTTTATTGCCTTGGTTCATCTTTATTGCTTTGGTGTCTCTGCTGTGGTTCCCACAGCAAAGAGCAGAAAACTTGGCCTGGGGTCTCCCCGCTCCTATTCTCACCTCTGCACCCTAACCCTAACCCTGACCCCGACCCTGACCCCGACCCTACCCCTAACCCTAACCCTAACCCTGCTCCCAGTCAGGAGCTGACTAATCCCTGTTTCCTCTCCCGTGGCTGCATCAGAGAAAACGCATCCCTGCTCAGCTTCTATTTCGTCTCTCAATACTTTTCCAACCCTAGTAAGTGCTTCCTATTTTCCCTCCAGCTATACACACTTGGTGCTATTTTCTCATGGTTGTGCAAAAAGTATCCAGAAGGAAATTTGTGGATACTGGAATTTCAAGCCACTGGACTGGGAATTGAGGAGGGGACACTGAACTGTCTCCCGAATTCTGATGTCTCCTTTACGTTTCACGTAGCAGTTAGGAAGGCCACGTGCTCTGGAACCACGCATGGGGTGGAGAGTCGGGGTGGTTGGCTTGTCGGTTTCCTACGATTCCTCCCTCATAGACAAGGCTTGTCCTAACTCCATGTGCTCCTGGGCGTCCCACACAGCCTTAGGACACGTTGCTGTCCCTGCAGGTTTGGTGGATAATTCTGGGAAAGCCTGAATCTGTTCTATTTATGGACACTGTACAATTATATGCACGGTTTTTTTTTTTGGTTTTTTTTTTTTTTTTTTTTTTGAGACAGAGTCTCGCTCTGTTGCCCAGGCTACAGTGAGTGCCATGGCGTCAGCCTAGCTCACAGCAACCTCAAACTCCTGGGCTCAAGCGATCCTGCTGCCTCAGCCTCCCGAGTAGCTGGGACTACAGGCATGTGCCACCATGCCCGGCTAATTTTTTCTATATATATTTTTAGTTGGCCAGATAATTTCTTTCTATTTTTAGTAGAGACGGGGTCTTGCTCTTGCTCAGGCTGGTCTCGAACTCCTGACCTTGAGCAATCCACCCGCCTCGGCCTCCCAGAGTGCTAGGATCACAGGCGTGAGCCACCGCGCCCGGCCTATATGCACGTTTTTGACTGCATAGTAGCACAAACATTCTAAAAATAGAAGAAGAAATAGTGGAGATGATTGGTATTTAGTTCTTAGTGTAATCAATTTGACAGGAGTAATTATCTTTTTCTGCCTGTTTTGGTTCTGCCTACGAAAACACAGACGCTTGTCAGGTACACCTCTTGTTTGCAAGATTGTCTTAGAGCTAGAACCTCCTGCCAGATGGGAAAAGATATTTGTAATAAAGAATTGGTGGTGCTGATGGCTATATAACCAAAATACTATTAACTGCACATTAAATGCTAAGATTTAAACATAAGTAATTAAGAATTCCCAAGCTCCCACAATGCGATCGAATACCTGAATCAGATATCCATCCCTAAAGGATGTTTTGGAAATGATGAATGGTTATAAAATATTTTAGCAAATTATTAAAGCTCAAGACTATATAAAGACACTTTCAACTCTTTTCAAAAGGGTTTTGTAATTGCCTCTTGCCCACTAATTGCATTACTTGAGGAAACATTGGTATTTAAATATTTCAGATCCTTAATTAATGTACACACACGTGGATTAGAAAATGTCAACAGAGAGTAAATATATAGCTTATTAAACACCCTAAAATTTTTAGAAATGGGTAAAAATTATGTTTGCATATCCTTTACTATTTACAAAAGCACACTCTCACGTACGATCTCACTTTAAATCCTGGCAACTCTGGGTCTTGGCTCCTTTTACTTTTCCTCCTAAGTGAGAAACTGAGTCTCCAGGTCTTTCGGGACTTGCTAAAGTTTCACACAGGGAGTGGTACCGCTGGGACCCAAATTCAGGTCTTCTAATTGTTGATGACCTTACTTTCAGCTATTGCAGGCAATCACACCTTCCTGAGCACCACATGCGTGACGGATACTGATATGAACACAAGGCACCGGCAAGGCAGAAAGGCCAGGCTGTCCGTGGGCCACACTGGAATCAATATGTTGATTAGTAGTCATTTTAATGAGCAGCTACTATTTTCTGAGTAGTAGGTTAGACCAAAATAAAAGTTTAAAAGTTTACCTCTATTATGAAACGCTACTTTTTATTACAGATTTTTCTTTCATGCCTGATAACATTTTTCAGAGATGTAACCATGGAATGGAGCCATAGCCCATGTCTCTGGCAGATCAGGGACAATGGCTGTCAATTCTCTGTCCTTCTCTGCGTCTTACAAAGATGTGTGACCTGTAATGGGAGAAACTCAGATTGGATCATTGTTATTTAAATTGTATTCTGGCGCACAGAGCCGCCCCAGGCAGTGAACAGCGAGAGCTTCACCTTAGTTAGCATAAGCGTTTTGTTTTGCTTCTCCTAGTGATCCTAAGCCTCTTCAAAGATCAGGAGAGATTATACTGACAATGGGTTACTCTGTTATCTAAATATTTCAACAAATATTTTTACAGAAGAGGAGTTCTGGATTTTTTTTTTTTTAATCCTCTACTGAATTCAGAATTCTTTTAAAAATATGTTACATTTTTAGAGTTTCACAAGAATGTTCCCAGAATAATCACTTTTAGGAAACTTCACTGCAGGACTGTGAGAGAGCTGGGAAATGAGGCGCGCTTTCTGCACTGCGTTTCGGACTTTGGTGGCTGGTGTCACCTGAGCAAGGGGGAGGGTGGGGGCAAAGGTGGAAGATGCTGAGAGGTCGGGTGTCTCTGAGGTGAACCGGGAGATATAGAAGTGGTGCCAGTTTTGGGAAGAGATTGAACTCACGGGGTTTGTTTTGTTTATGAAAAGTTTTTGGTTCTGTATTTTGTTTTGCGTTGTGTTCGGGGTTTGCTGCTGGGCGCTCCGTGACGTTTAGCCTCTAGGGAACCTCACGTCGGGGGTGCCAGACTGCACCAGGTGCCAGCATCGCGTCTCAGGGCAGCTGCGCCAGGTGTGCACCATCCTTAGGTTGGAGGTTCCTGTTATCGGTGTCTCCGGAGCCCCCCGAGTGCCGACGGGCTGGCTCCTCCTAGTCACAGTCGAGCTGAGGGATGGCAGTCGCTCGGCAGAAATCCTTTCAGAGGATGAGATATTGAGAGGGAGGAAGAGTACTCCCGCCTCGGACGCGGGCGATGCCAGCCCTGCCCCAGCTGAGGCTGTCACTTCCCAGGGATTGATGACCGCCCACGTTGCTTGAGGTGGTGCAGCACAGCGGTTCCTTTGTATTTATTAGTCGCAGAATAATAAAAATAACGGCATATGAATCATAACTGCAGCCATAAATCCAACATTGTTGATAATCCGTATATGCATGCGGTGTTTACTTAGGAAGAGCAGAGTGGCAAGGGTTTTTACAGCCTTTACTTTTCCTTACGAAAGGCTCTACAACATGGGGGAAGGAAGACGTGAGCATTGGCATTCACACCGCACTGGGGAAACTGAGGCAGCACAGGGCAAGGGGAGGTGTGCGGGAAGGACTGGGTCCAGCACGTTATTTGGGAGGAACTCAACTGTCCTGCCCCCATCGCCTCTCGCCCTCCATCCCCCCCCCGGCCCCAGTGCCCCTGGGAGGATGTGCTCTCGCACCAAGCGCTGCGCTCGGCAGCGTGGTGGGATGCAGGGGGCGAGAGAGACTTTCCTAACTCGCTCCGTGCCGGGAGCCAACTCTTTCAAAGTTCTTTTTGTCTGTTCCGCTCACTTCTGCCTCCTGGAGCCTCAGTATCCCGTGTTTATTGAACGGCTTGGCCTGTGCGCTCCTCACAGGAGCCTGAACCTGTCGGGGCTGCCACTGTGCATTTCGGCTCCAAAACTCTCCAGTCGGTCTTGAGAATCCTGCGATCTCAACCCCTGTGCACGATTATTTTCATGATTAAAAGGGAGAACACAGACGGAGCAGCCCGCTGCATTGCGTGGCACAGAGCACGTGTGCTGTCCGTGCTCGTGACCGAGGCTTTGCGTCAGGCTGATGCTCATGTTCACACACGTGGAAATTCGCCTCTGAAGTCGGGGCCATCTGCACCTCTGCTCCTGAGCCAGTAGTAGATGCTTATATCTGGGGGCGACAAGAATACATTAACCACAGCTTGTAGTCCTCTAGTAAAGTAGAATATTTAAAAAAATGAGTTGTCGATGTGGGCATCCCCATCTCAAAGACAACAAATATGAATATAAATATTACTGGGTTTTAGACAATGAAAATCAAAACTATATGCTGAGAAGCCCATGCTACTAAGAAATGCTTTAAAAATAACTCCTGTGATGTGCTCCTGATTTCCCCCTCCCATTTCCCCACAATCTATATTTAATGCATATTAAATATTCAGTTTTTTTCCTTAAGCAATATGACAACAAAAAAAATTCTGAGAATTTTCTTACCTTTAAAAACAATTATATAATTCGACATCACAGAAAAACTCATGTTTCTTTTAAAAGTCATTGTTGAAAGTGAGTGTCAGTGTTTAAAAAACATGAAATAATATTTCAATATAATTTAAACGTATGGCCATTGCAGTATTTGGGATATATTGATATTACTGTCTTTCACCTGCCACCTGGTTCTGTTTATGTTGATAGTTAATTTCACAAGCTAGCAAATGGTGTATTCAATCTAGTTTTTATTTCTCTCCCATACTGATTTCAAATTATTTAAGTGTGTAAATATTTTCATTTGTATTTGGCCATGATGATTCTACAGTAATGCAAATTCCTATGGCTAAATTCTGAAGAATCAACACTAATTAATCAGATGCGAGGAACAGATAAAATATTTTAAGCAATTAGTTCCAGAATATAAAATAAAAACACATTGAGCTCACTTTTTCAGATATATTACTTCTAGATAAAAAAACAAACACAAATAAATTTTTAAAAAAATCTTTTCAGAGAGGAAGACACTTTTTAAAATTATTACCTGCGTGTAAGACAGAAAAAAACGCTAGTTTTGCAATATGTTCTGAAGACAGTCAAATTGCATTCTGTGGATTGCAATGGGATTCTGTGGTTGGCTGAATTCATTTTGCTGTGTGTCTGGGTGTCCCTTGTGTAAATGTGTGTATGTACATGTGCCTGTATATTTTTATTTCTAAAGCTGAGAGAAGCCTCCACCGTCAACCACGGCCCGGGCTCTCCTACTGTCCCCGAGTGCCCCCTTGGAAGGTACAGGTGGCTCATTTAGAAGCAGCCATATCTCATGCATGTGGCTGCCCTGTGCCCGTGTCCAGCTGTCACAGACGCCTCTCGGAAGTAACCGGGAGACTCCAGCTGGTGAACTGCCATCTGGCCGCCACCTAAGGAAAAGGGAATGTTTGCTCCTCCCGTTCTCCATAAACACTTGTTGATACGATGAGTCACTTCCAGGTAAACCCTGAGTCCTGAAAGGCAAGACGACACCTGCACACTGAAATGCAACACGGTATCGAGTGACAGACCATGTATGACGTGCTTAATAAGTGTGTGCTGAATCAGCGAATGTCCCCCGAACATGTAGGATGTTACTTTTTATCCAACACAGATTGTGAGCTCCTGGCGAGCAAGGACTGAGGTTAATTAATTTTGTATCTTCAACATCTAACAAAATATCTGGAGGAGAGCAGGCAATTTATGAATACATATTAACAAAGTGATTTCATTAATGAATTAATGTCGTAGGTCGGAGGAGAAGATACTCCAGATATGAGTTCTCAACCAGAGAACTGGATTCTTTCCCTCTCTCTTTGAATTTTTTTTATCATAATTGAAAGTATAGTTAAGGAGAATAATATTAAAAGTTCAGCTTTACAGAGTAGCAGCTTTCCATGTCAGCATTTAGCTTAACGTGTGCAAGACAGGATGATGTGGACACGTGGCATGGCGATGCGTGGCGGACGCTGACATTAGCCGGGTAGCCGTGGCTGATGCCGTGTGAGCAGGGAGCCGTACTCACGAAACCCTACAGAGGCTCCTGCTAGGGGAAAACCACCAAAATGATTTTTCTTTTCACTACTTACTCCCAATGTGCAAAGAACTGAGCACAGCAAAACACGTATAATTGGGGCAAAAACTAGCAAAGCTAACGGAAAGCAGGGACCAAGAGCAGCAGCGAGTCCCCGTGTGCACGGATACGATGAAGTGTCCATGCTGACACGTACATGCACGGTCCTATTGTCTGGGCCGTTGTTACAATTGGTTACTATTTTTCATTACGTCTGATTGCCCTGTTAAACTCCCTGAGGACCGAGATTGCCTTGTTCTACGTCCCCCAAATATTCGAAGCATGTTTATTTTTAATTATTTCATAGAAGAAGTTATCAATGAAAGATCCTATTGATTTTCTGGGTTGATACAGAAGACCTGCAACGAGATGACAGAATAATCATGAGTGGACGGCACGGATGTCTTTCCCCTGTCTCCGCACCTCTCCCACGCGCCGGGCTCCTCCTCTGTGGTCACAGACCAGCCTCCTGCGCCCAAGCTTCTGCCTCCGCTACGTGCTGCACACACGCATGACAAAAATCCCTCGCCCACCCGCCCACTGCGGTAGCTAGAACAGTATCCGCCAGTTGGGTGCATTTAAAGGCTAATTTGGAGCGAAATTACTTCAGTGCATCCATGCAGATGCCTGATTCCGGTCTCGTACGAATTTCCACTCTCAGGTTTGAACATCCTCAACGTGGAAAATAGGCGCAGAGTGGCAAAAATCAATGAGAAGGTGTGTAATTTGAATTCTTTTACGAAGAATTCTCAGAATGGATATGAACTACTTGAATTACCAATAATTCTGCACAAGATCAGAGTATAACTGTTAGTTTTGATTTGGATTTTTGTAATATATTTAGAATTAGAAAGAGTTTCAGGCATTCTTAGCTATAATTATTCTTAGCATTCTTAGCTATAATTATTACATTGCTTCATGATTTCTTAATGATTCGTTTGATAAAAAATAAGATGGTTCCCAAACAATAGGTAATTACTTTGTTTTTTTTGATTTTTATTGTGGACTTTTGCTGGATTTTGATGTTTCACTGTGGAGCTCAGAAGGTCACATTTCTGTGTAAACATCGTCAACACCCCATTTCCTGTTGCTACTTTTATAAAATTCAGAATATCTTTCCATGACGGTTGCTTACATAATTACAAAATAATAGCAGCAATAATAAAACAATATCTGGGGCAAATTCAATGAACTAAATGAAAAAAAATTGCCAACAAAATAAATCAGTTTGAAACCAATAGCAGTTATAGCTAAAAAACAACACAGACATATACTTGAATTATATATTAGTTAGATTAGATATTTATGTTTAAAAATATCTAGTGTAAATGTCAAACACACACACCACACTCTCTTCACTCAGAATTTCATTCTTGAATCGAGAGAGTTGTGTTGTAAAATATGGATTAATCAGACATTTCAGGAAATTCACTATCAGTGAACTTTGCTTCTCGAGTGAACCACAAAAATACCGTTAAGTAGCGACCACGTCTTAGACTCCCTTTCTTTTCCAGGTGACTGCGGATAGAGCTAAGAGGAAAAGATTATTTCGGTTTTCAGTGGAGTTCTCCTTTATGCTGAATATAAATGTGAAAACACTCTCCATTTATTTTTGCACATGACAATCTTTCTTAGATCACTAAAGAGCTTTTTTTTTTTTAACCAAAAAGTGACATTATCCAAATTGAAATGCTGTAGGTATAGCTAAGAGAGAGTAGGTTTCTATAAATGCTGGAAGTTTTCCTCAGTTGCTCCCGAGAGAAGATATCAGGGATGTGTAAATGACAAGTATTCTTCTTCTTCGATTATGCTTTCCAAGCTCACCTGGACATGAAAGTGCTTTCTCAAGGGTAGCTCAGATAGAAGCTGAGGAAGTCGCGGGCCGGCCCGTTGTTCAGCCTGGGGGTGTGGAGTGGATTAGTCTGGAGCAGGTTCTTCCTGCTCTGGTGCTTTATTTGGAAGAGAAGAACTAGCCCAAATACTTGAAAGTTAAAATGAAGTCTCTTAAAACTCTAATATTTTGCTAAACTTAGAAGAGGCAGAGGATTTAATTCTTAAAAAATATTAAGACGGGGTAATTACTGCAAAAGAGAAGGAGTGGTAATTTTCATCAGCCTGCCATTTGGAGCTTGTTTTGACTAGGACATTTTGTCCGTAGCATTTCTGCGATGTATATGACTTAAGAAGAAATCACTGGAAAACAGAAAGAAATAGAATCACTAAATAGATTCGAGCTTTGATTGTAACTCCTGGTAATGTTTTGACACAAATAACTTGATTTAATCCTTTTTAAAGTGTCTACAGCATAACGAAAATGCAGAACCCATATTCATACAGTGATTTCTTGCAGGATAGTATTTTCAAGACAGAGAAGAATCCTTTTTTAAAAAAACAATATTTTCAAAGTCATTACTCTCCAGCAGTCTTTTAAATTTACATTAAAACTGAAATATCTCTTCTTTGGAGAAATAGCTTTATAGATTTGAATATAATGCCTTAAAAATTTGAGTTTTCTTTTAATAAACCAGAGAAATCCTCTTTGGAAACTCTACAGAATCAACACCATAGAATTTTACACTATGTTGTCATTTCAGAATCCTGCTGTTATATATCAGCTCATTTCACTGATATTTAAAAGCAGTGTTGACATTTTTAGGAGACAATGGTTATTCACTACTCTTCACACACATACAAGTGAAGCTCAATTGACGTGAATCTCTCGCAATTTGTGGGCAGAGGAGCGGTGGGCCAGGCTGCGTCCTCACGAGTGGCACAGAGTAAGGTCCGCGACTCGATCGTCTGAGGTCCAGGTCAGAGTCTAACAGCCTCTGAGAGCTCGGGGGGCTCTTGAACTCCAAGGTGCTGGGGGGCGGGCGGGGGGCGTTGGTGCTGGAGGCAGCTGGTTCCAGGCAGGAGCAACACGACGCAGAAGCTCTGGGTTTCCGGGGTGCACTCTCTAGTCCTATCAAGGTATTGATCAAGGTGACTTCTGAGCCACATCTAGCTATAAACATCTGCAATTCTGCCCGTGTCTGTGCATGGATGATTAAATCATGCGACACTGATGTGCGGTGGATTTTGTCACATGGGACATGACAGTTGAATGTTCTGCCTTCTCCCTGGTTGTCTGTGCACGAGCAGTCAGAGCAGGACAGTCACTTACTTGGGTGGTCCCCAAAACCACAGATGACTAAGAGCCTTCCCTTCACTCCTGCCTCCTGTTCCTGGCAATTTAGCATATCCCTTTGTTTTGCACCAAAATCGATACCCTCTTCTGCTCTTGCATTCTGGGCAACTTAAAGCCATTTCTATTTCTTAAATAGATCAGAGTTATTATAAAGGTTTTATAGTCAGTAAAGACTTATGCTTTATAGAAGGAAACTTTATAGAAGGAAATTTTCTTGGCAACTGGATCTAAATGATCAGGCATGTGCTCTTTTCTCTGCTCTATACAAAGGTGCAGAACTCAAGCTTGATTATTTAGAGATCAGCAGGATAAAATTGTATTGTGAATTTGAGGATAGTTTCCTCAACAGGAGGCATCTCAAAATGCAAGTTGACAGGCAGACTTGGCAAGAGTCAGATATTCATTTCAAATTTTATTTTTTTTTTTTGAGAGAAGGAACAATTCAAAGTTAGGTGGAAATAGAAGTAAACAACCCATGTGGCCCCTCCAGGATCCAGCCCTCCTTTTAAAAATCATCAAAATCTGCATCATGAGATGAAGAGAAATATGTTACTGTAAGACTGTCTTCACGGATGGCCCTAAAATATTGCCTCCCGTAAAAGCAATATACAGCTCTCAGTACTGCAGAAGCTAAATCTTCATTTCCGTCATCCATTTCTGTGCATTTAAGAGCTTATATTGATGAGGTCATTATAATGATTCATTTCTGGCGTTTCTGTTGTGCCTGGAGTCGCTCGAGAGCCTGGTAACCGTGTACCGTCGGGAGTGTGGTCGGCCGTAAGTCACGAGCCCCCAGTTTTTGTGGGCAGGAACCACTTTTCACACTTCCCATGAAGTTGAGATCTCGGAGGTTGGGGGGCATCGTCTGGAAGGTGGGTGGGTCTTGACCAGGACGGAGTGCTGGCCATACGGACCCCACAAGGCACCGGGTGGCGCTGGTGGGTGGCATTTCTCTCTTGGAGGTCTGGGGTCGTGACAGGGGGGGCACGAAGCCTCAGTGCAGGAGGGCAGACTCAGCACACTGACCCCACGTGTGGACAACGTGGAGTCTTTGGGAAAGAAGACCATATAAACAGAGGAACAAATGAGGTGATCGAAGCTCAAGAAATCGCACATGGCTAACAAAGAAACCCAGTGAAGACCCACATTTCTTTTCTCTTTTGTAAATTCCCAATCTTTTCTTTTCTTCCTGTCCTTCAGGGAACATGGAGCAACCGAGTTCATGCTATCGCTACTTGAAGGCTGATGCCCATCCTGCCTTGAGTTCTACTCGTGCTTTTCCTTTCTCTCTTGCAGGTTTCGATCTGGTCAAATGCGAGGATCCGGGCATCCCCAGCTATGGCTACAGGATCCGGGACGAAGGCCACTTCACCGACACCGTCGTCCAGTACAGCTGCAACCCCGGCTACGCCATGCACGGCAGCAACACCCTGACCTGTCTGAGCGGCGACAGGAGAGTGTGGGACAAGCCGCTGCCGTCCTGCCTAGGTGAGTGGCCGCGCCGGCCCGGCTCTGTCCTCGTTGCCGTGGCATTTCACCACGTTCCAGCCAGGGCTCTGTGCACTCCTAGGCTACGCGTGGGGGTGCGGTGGGAGCGTTCAGGGTGGCAGGCAGGCGTCCTAGTACTGTTCTACGGAGACACTGTGCACAGAGCTATCGTTGGAGTCATCACACGAGCGTTTCGTTGGTTTATACTCAACTTTACAGGGAGGACGAATATTTTCCACTAAGAAGATGACGGGGGAGAAGCGCGGGAGACAAGTGGTAGTGAGATGACGACTGTGATCTTTCTCTCCAGGTGTAATGTGGACGTGATGGCTTTGGTTTCTGACAGCAGCTAAATAGAAACAAACACGTGACCCCGGAGTTGACATTCCCGTGTCTCTGTGTCTTTTCAGCGGAATGCGGTGGGCAGATCCACGCGGCCACGTCAGGGCGGATACTGTCCCCTGGGTACCCGGCCCCTTATGACAACAACCTGCACTGCACATGGATCATCGAGGCAGACCCAGGAAAGACCATTAGGTACTGGCTCTGTTGTTATTTCGGTGATTTGAGAATAGAGGCGTGTCTTCTTGTAGCAAAGGTAGTAGTATTAATAAATCGATTATCCGTGATTAAAGTGTCTGAGCTAAAGAAGAAAATGCAAAGCTGTGGCTAAAACTTTTTGTTGCTTCGTTTGCTTATTTTGCTCGTCCTTTGTAATTCTGTGTTCAGTCATAGATGATAAAGATCAAGTGAGTGTATCAAACAACAATTATTTGTTGGTTCATGACTTCATGGCTTGTCCAGGCAGCTCTGACATGGGTGACGTTGGCTGGGGCTGGGTGGTCCAGAGTGACCTCTCTTAGGTGTGGGGGCTTCGGCTGGGCTGGCTGGGAAGTCAGGAACCCCCCCCACACACCTGGTTTCTGCAGTAGGCTGCTCGGGGTGGGATGCTCCTAGCAGCAGGAGGTGACAAACTTCAAACTTCTGCTTGTATTAATATTATATTTGCTCAGGTGCCATTTGCCAAAGCAAGTTTCATGGACAGACAGGACTCGAGGGAAGAAGAAATAGACTCCACCTGCCTCTTAATGGGGAGAGAAGCAAAGTCGTATTGAAAAGCGGCTTGCATACAGGGATGGGGGGAATGTGTGTCATTTTGCAAAATACCAAAATATCTTTGAGATGGGCCAAGAGAGTACTCTGCTCTAAAGTCACACATATAGAGGCGAATCATTAAAAATTGCAGAAAATGGTGCCAACATTTACAAAAAGCGTTGTTTCAATCAAGAGTTCTAAGTTATTTCGGTGAGTTTCTTAAAGCAATAAAAAGTCATATTTTTAAAGTTCTCCATAATCTGGTTGTGTCTAAAACCACAGCATGTGAGGGAAAAGTAATTCTAAAATAAGTTCTTCTTTAATTACAGTTATTATTGAACAGGAAGAGAACACAGTCCTTAGCAATACGTCTTAAAATTTCTTTTTCTTTCAATTAACTTTCCTCTTCCATTCTTGTTGTTTTAAAATCTCTCTGCAAAACTTACATTTTAAAAACTCTGGCCCCCAACAGCCTTAATCCCCATGTCTCAAATTTTTATAATCTTCCCTCACGCTGCTGGGCCCATCAAAGACCAGACGAATCTGTCTGGCTAGCTCAGCTCTACCTTAATATGTGCAAAGCTGAAAAACAATAAAAGGTCAAAGCCAGAGGTTTCTTTCTTGGGGAAGTTGAAAGATGAAAATATTCATGATTTTCTTCCCTATGCACAGAGGACAGCCTCTCAAACTTAGTAATTGCTATTAAATAGCTCTCATAGACTCATTGTACTGCAACTCTGTAACTTGGCAAAAATAAGATGGGATGAAGTTGAGTGAAAAAAATTAATATTCTATTTCATAATGCTGTTTCTCTTCTTCTGACACCACCTCCTCTGAAATTCATGGGCCTTAATTTAATCACATGAACGTCTTGGGAGTGAGTTGAACCAACGTGGCACAAATTATTGCCATTTACAAACTCAAAGATTCTTACTATGGACGAGGAGCCAGAAAAATAGAAAAAAAAACTACTTAAAGCATGTATATAATGCAAACACATAGTCTTTTCTCATTTTCTGTTGCTAGAACAGAATAGCACAGACTAGGTAGTTTATAAAGAACAGACATTTATTTGGCTCATAGCTCGGGAGGCGGGAAGTCCAAGCACATGGCGCCAGCACCTGGTGAGGGTCACCCCATGGTGGGAGGTGTCACCTCATGACCTAATCACCTCTTAATAGTGTTACAATGACAAATTTCAGCATGAGTTTTGTTGAGGACATTCGAACCATAGCACATGTTATTTTATAATGACTTAGTTAAAAAGGTATGTGTCTTTAATAAAGACAAATGACGAACTGGATAATTAATTATCGCTCCATTGGGAGGACACTGAAATGCATCTGAGTAACAGGGTTCCAGATTCCATGGTGCTCATGAGAATCAATGAAGTCACTTTTCTATTGAAAAAAATAAAATTCAATTTTAATTCTTAACTTTGAATTCCTGAACACTTGATTTGAGTAATATAAAAACCGTTCCACTAGTCTTGATTTTGAAAAACTATAAAAATCATCTATGACCAGTGGAATGACTACATAACCAGAATTTATTTTCTTTCAGGAAATTTCAGTTTTATGTTTTCCTTGCAATTTTCCTTGTGATATTTTTCCCCTTAGAATTAGAATGGGCTCTGTCTTCCGCTAAATGCAAACCAAGCGATAGATTCACTCTTTGCAGGTGAATCTAGTACTTTGTTAACATTTTAACAAGAAAAGAGAAAAAATTAATAAAGAATGATTTGAAGTAATAAAAATGTATAACTTTTATAACATGAACTGACTTTGATATCTAATAATTAGCATTCTAGAAAAAGATACATTACATACACCAGTGTGTTTTCCTGGAAAAGGTTTCTTCTCATCTATATCTTTCAAATATGAGGGTACACATTATCAAACTTAGAAACATATCTTTTTAATTTAAGGCATGAACTCCTTCCTAATAAGAAATTAAGAGGGAAGCATCAGTATTTATAATTAATGTACTCAGTTGAGATTCAACTTCATCCAAAAATGTTTCTGATGATTGAGTCACTCTTCATTAAGAATATATAAATGCAATTTTTGGTACGGTGGTTTGGAAAATAACATAATTAAAAGTACATAATATATAATTTTAGGCTTAAAATTATGCTAGTATTCTGAAAAATAGCACCTGGCCTTAGCGTTGATATTTGCTGGCTAGTTTACTAAGTCTTAGTTACTACATTGATAACGTAGTCAATATTACCTGCATTGTTTATTTGAGAATGAGGAATACATCAATCCTATAAACGTGAATCCGGGAATTAATTTAAGTGTGTTTTAATATAAATGGAATTCATTACTATGCATTCATACTCTGATGTTTAATGTAAATCTTTTCACTCTCAAGAAATGAATAGACATAGGATCTTGGAACATGTTAAACGGCTGTTTTCAATACTTCCAGCCAGTGGTTTCTGGGCTACTTTGATTTCATTGTGGGCCAGAGCAATTCTGGTCATATATTGCTATGACTCTTTCTTTGAGGTGATAGAATACCCAAAAAAGTAGTTATTATTATGGGGCACTTGGGTCTGGAAGAGGTTTGTAATGTTAACATGTATGCTATAAAGCAGTTACCTGAGCCAAATTTAATTAAAAGTCTAATCACAAGACATTGTAGTAAATTTAGCCCCATTCAGAGTTATATGTAAACATTTCTCTAAGAGACCCGGTGTGTGAGATATTCCCGTACTGAGCACAGCCGTGACTTATATGACTCTGCATTTTTTGGCGTAGGAGACTCACATGACACTGAATATTGAGGCAAACTGAAAAATTTTCAATTTGTATATATGACAGGTATACAAGCGCACACATGTCAAATGGTATTTATTATGCAATTACTGTGAGCCACACGAGCTGTAGCGTGTATTGTTTAGGGGCACGCGCACACACACACACACACACACACACGAAAATTATGAAGATATAAATGGGAACAGCCTATGGCCACTTCAGAGCGTGGGATGACAGGGAGCACAGATGAACCAGTGAAGTGGAGAGAAGAATGGCTTTACTGATAGATTTTATTTTTAGAAAAGCAAATAGGGGGCAAGGTGTTAGTATCGGTGGTGGTAAGAACATCAACGTCTGCTATATTCTATACTACTCTCTATATTGCGTGTTTTACACTGGACATTTAAAATACACCACATATTTCATGCTTTCTGCAGGGTAAGATGAGCATTTTCTTTAAATATGTAACGTGCAAAATAAAGCGATTGATATTTGTGTGCAGTTTCTTGTGTGTCATCCACTGTGAATTTATCTCCTTCACAATGGACGTCCAATGTAGTCACTTAAAACTATAAACCGACTCATTCAGGAAGAGCAGATTTCTGTTGCTGTTTCAGCTAAACTCTTTCATTTCTTTCAATTGCCGTGAACGGGGCAGCAAACAGGCCACCGCCTCTGAATGTGAGGGCAGAGAGTTTTAAGTTGCTCTGGAAAATATCTGTAAGACTAACAGACGTGTGTTAAAATGCTACAAAGAAGGGAGTTTCTGCCTTTGTGTGTGTGTTTCGAATGATGCATTTTTTTTCAGAAAATAAACATTTTAGAGGACAACCTGAGAGCAGACCGTCGAGATACAAGCAGAAAACCTGCTTTTGGTGCAACCGCTTTGCGAGCCGTGGCTGCTGCCACCGCGTGGGCATTGCCGGAGCGACACCGACGTGTGTTAATACTTGAGCCGACTTTGATCAGCTTGAAGCAAACCTTTGTCAGACCCTCCTTCACCTTGTGTGCCTAGAAAGCTTGGAATGATGACAGGATCCGGTAGCCTCTAAAGGACTTGTTTTATCCTTACGTAGATAACTCAGCATCTAGCTCAGCTATCTCTCTGCGTCCCTTTGTGCTATATGCTAATTTGTGCAAGTGAATTAATTTCTATTTGCTCAGCCTTAATTGTCAGATAATCCCACGGCACTCTTTGGTGGGGTTTCGTGAGAACTGAATGAGCTCGTGCACATCACAACCTCGTGGCTGGGACACGCTGTCATCACGACTAACCGCACCCGCTGTGCTCTCTCCCCGCAGCCTTCACTTCATCGTCTTCGACACGGAGACGGCCCACGACATCCTCAAGGTCTGGGACGGGCCGGTGGACAGCGACATCCTGCTGAAGGAGTGGAGCGGCTCCGCCCTCCCCGAGGACACGCACAGCACCTTCAACTCGCTCACCCTGCAGTTCGACAGCGACTTCTTCATCAGCAAGTCCGGCTTCTCCATCCAGTTCTCAAGTAGGTGGCCCGGCCAGTTCTTCGTTATCTGCACATCACATCCTTTTTAATCTCAGCATGTTACGGGGGTACAGATGTTTAGGTTACATATGTTGCCTTTGCCCCACCTGAGTCAGAGCTTCAAGCGTGTCCATCCCCCAGACGGTGCACACTGCACCCATTAGGTGTGAACATACCATCCCCTCCTCCACCCTCCCGTCTGCCCAATACCCGGTGAATGTTACTTCCATGTGAGCACATAAGTGTTGGTCAGTTAGTACCAATTTGATGGTGAGTACACATGGTGCTTGTTTTTCCATTCTTGCGATACTTCACCTAGTAGAATGGGCTCCAACTGTATCCAGAATAATACAAGAGGTAGATCACCATTGTTTTTTTGTGGCTCAGTAGAACTCCATGGTGTACATATACCACAGTTTATTAGTCCACTCATGTATTGATGGGCACTTGGGTTGTTTCCACATCTTTACAATTGTGAATTGTGCTGCTATGGACATTCTGGTGTAGATGTCTCTTTTATAGCATGTCTTTTGCTGGTGGGACTGTAAACTAGTACAACCTCTGCGGAAAGTAACATGGAGATACCTCAAAGAGCTAAAAGTAAAAATCCCGTTTGATCCAGCAATCCCATTACTGGGCATCTACCCACATCAAATCTTTGCTGTAAACATAGAACTCTATTTGTGTTCTTAATTACATCCCTTATGTGGATGTAATTTTTGTTGAGTGTGATTTGAAGTTTGGGAAATGCATATTGTAGGGAAGAAGAGATTTCTTTTCTCACCCGTCCTTGGGTTTATAGCTGAGGCCATAAACAGAAGGCAGATTAACGAGAGAAAAGTGTAAACAAATGTCTGTGGTGAGTTTGTGTGACATGAGAGCCTTCAGAAATGAACAGCCTGGGAAAGAGGAAGAACTAACTGTGTATGTTCAGGGACAGCCATGCAGAAGTGTGACTGGAGGACCAACGGGTACGACCTCACCTTACAAGGCTGTTTGCTCAGACTCCTCTCTAGGGCTCCATCCCTTTCCTCTGGGTACAGGGAGGGCCCCCTTGGAGTGGAGCTTTTGTGATCTGGCTCAGAGGAAGGTCAGGGAAGTCTGTTACGGCATCGCAGGTGAGCAGGAAGGGGATGAGAGTGACCATCTTGCTTCTGTGGTTTCCCAAAAACCAGGGCTTCATTCTGGAGTAGCGTGTCCTGAACCCATCAGTACCAAAGGAATGGTTGGTCTTAGGGGGTTCTGTTCATCACAAGATAGGGACAGGCAAGGAATATGTCAGGTTTCAGCCTGAAATGTCTGTTCTTGGCACGCTCATGGCCGAAGAATGACCAGACGCACCAAAGTAAGGCAGGCACGAAAATGAGATTTGTTGAGGAGAGAAAGAGGATTATAGAGCAGGAGCAAGATACAGGTTCACAGAGCGGGCACACACGCCACAGGTGACGACCGGACCCACTGTCACAGCAAAGGGAAAGCAAAAGGGAGGACAAAAAAGGGGCTGGTTATGGTCTGCGTCTTGTTTTGTAGGTCCCGGACTGGGACTTCGCTGTGGCTCAGACGTCACCGTGGAAGCACTTTGATTGGACAGTTGCGAGTTGCGAATCTGTTGTTCTACACATGCGGGTTTTTCTAGGTCGATTTCCGGACTCTGTGGTACCTGTGCTGCTTGGCCCGTGGGCTAGAGAGTCCTCTGTGTTCTTTTGCAGCTGGGCACTAAGCTGATTGTCAGGTGTGTAGGGTGTTTCCTCCTCCCCCAGGTGGGGCAGGACCAAGACGGGGGCCTGGGACCCACCCTTGTCCTTCTTCCCAGGTGGGGCAATTGCACCAAGGCTACAGCACCAACTTTCGTCCCCAGGAGACCCGGCATCCCGCCCTGTCTACCGAACAGATCTACTTTGTTATGTGAAAAAACATATGGCTTTAAAGGTTTCAATTAATCAATAAACATCTAAACTTGGGTGCAAGACAGATGCAGGTCTCTAAAAGAATTTAAGACTTATCTTCGGGGCCCTGCTAACCCGGCTCCCGTTCCAGGTTCCCGGATCGCCCTGGGTGACTGTGTGTGGCAGAGTCTCGGGGCCACCGGCCTGCCACGCAGACGCGCTGTGACTTGTCTGTGCAGACGTGCCCTGCGTTACTCCCGCCCTCGCGCCGGGGTTTCAGGTAGCTAATAGAAGAGAGTGACCTCCGCTGAATTACTAGTGGGAAACCACATTTGCACACCTGAACTGTTACCTCCTGGAGATAGGTCCCGTCTCAGCTGTCCAGCCCATTTTGAATGAATGGTTTCCTAAGAAGGAAGAGAGGAGATATTCTGTGGCAGTTCAGCCTTTTAGTGCCCCTCACACGGCACCCTGTAGAGATGCCACATAATTCCGTAGCACACAAGGTCAGCTATCGTCATAAAACAAGTGGACTTTGCACACAAACAGATTCAGACTCAATTTATCTCTTGGCAGCTCACCAGCAAGCCATATTAGGGGTTTACATAAGAAAATTGACTTAGGTCAATTTAATGCTTTAAAAGGTTGCTAATAAAATGGAGGTTATAGTCGGCACAATTTCTTTACCTCGGTTTCAGCGTGCTTTGAAGCGGTCGTTTGCAGACACGTGCCTGTGGAATAGTATTTGCATGTGGTGATACAATTCTCACTGGTCTGTGGCAAAAATACCAAAGTAAGTGCACTCCAGCTATACTGCCTCGGGGAAGAAATGTCCTTCATTTTACGATTATATCACTTTTGCCTTTTGTTGTGATATAAAATTTCCTTTGTGTTCTGAAATGGTGGCAGGATGCGATGGTCGATTTGTGACTTTTTGTCTTTTATTTGGCAAAACAAAAAGTTAATAACGTTATGAGGTTGGGCTCATTTTTTCCCCGTTCCATCCTATATTCTCCTGGCATATTTTTATAGGTTTTACGTTTTAGTTATAGGTTCACTGCAAAATTGAGTGGAAGGAATTCACTGTAAAATCGAGAGGGAAGTACAGAGAGTTCCCATATACCCCCCAGCACCGCACGCACAGCCTCCCCCAGCATCAGCACCCGCCAGAGTGGTGGGTTTGTTACAATCTCTGAACCTGCGTCCACACGCCGTTGTCACCAAAGTGCATGATTTCGTTAGGGCTCACCTTTGGTGTTGTACATTCCTTGGGCTTGGACAAGGCATGATGACCTGTGTCCACCATTGCAGTGTCACACAGAGTCCTTGTGCTGCCCTAAACATGCTGTGTGCTCCACCTGTTCACATCCCACAGCAGTAGGTATTCAGTCTCCCCCCTTGTCCTTTCATGGCTTGAAGGATCATTTCTTTTTAGCCCTGAATAATATTCTATTATCGGGATGGACCACAGTTTATTTATCCATTTACTTACTGAAGGACATCTTGCATGCTTCCAGGTTTTGGCAGTTATGAGTAAAGCCGCTATAAACATCCATGTGCAGGATTTTGCACAGGGTGTAAGTTTTCAATTCATCTGGGTAAATACCCAAGAGCAGCTTTGCCAGGTCACATGGCCAGAGTATGCTTAGTTTTATTCCTGGCCTTTTTTAATCTTCTCTTTTTAAATAATTGTTGTGGAAACCCAAAAATCTTTCGTTTTTCTGTGTTGTTTTTTTTTTTTCATGATTCTTTTCAGAGGACATCATCATGATTTGGATTAAAAAAAATAAGACCCTTTATTATAATTATTTGAGGAACATAGACATTTTTCTTCTTCTACAATTAATTAATATATTAATGTTCAGGAAGTAATAAATGTGAACTCACCCATAAAAGCTCCTATAGAAGTAAAAGTTCCTTAATTTTCTTTCATCCAGTTTTTTATGTGTATTAATTGGAACCATATAAAGTTGTCATTTTTATAGGTTAAAAAAATGATTGAATGTTGGCAATTCCATAAGGTTTAACGTAACACTTGGATGGGATCCATCCCCCCGGCCCTGCTAGTTAGTAAACCCCCAAGTCACACTTTGGGAAATATCATTTTAGGGGATAGAACAGAATGTTGACGCTGAGGCTGTTTTATGGATGATTTTTTGCAAGACTTGTCTTTAAAAGTTTATGGAAAGGAAAAAACAAGATATAAAAAGCATCACCCAGACTGACTCAGGAAATTTGGGTTTCTATCTTGACGTCTTATGATTCAAGACTCACCTTTCGTCTCTGCCGTTATTGCTTTATTTATGAAAGGGAGATATGTATTGGTTTCCAAGGACATTTTCATTTTCCCAGACTCTGCCTTCTGTGCCATAAATCTTCCCTCCCTGCCCAGATCTGCTCTTTTCTCCCTAATCTGCCCTGTGGCTCTGGGGGCAGCCCGTGTGGACCCTGCCGTGGATGGGGTCAGTACGTGCGTTACCTTCACGTTACCGTGAGACGCGGGTTTCTGCACTAGAAGGTCGCGCCCTGGGAGCTCACGAGGTCCCCTAACCCCGCTAAGGGTCCACTGTCCTGCCAGCTCCGTGCAGCGTGTAAGACGGGAGGACGTGAACTGACTACTGCAATTATGTTAATTGTAATCAGCCTAACACTTTGCATTAGAGCTTAATTACCACTAAATCATGCATGAAATGCAAGGAAATGGAGTTCAGCACACAAAACCGACCTTTACTCCAGGGGTTAAGCAAACTCGGCTGAGCTGTCAGTGGTCCTTGCTGTCAGCTCAGGGAAAATGGCTTTGCAACAATGTTGCATTCTCAGATTTTGTGAGATTGGTTTCTCCATAAATAATGGTAGTGACTTGGCAGCTACATGACGTGGCTCCCCAATTTATTTTATTGACGGATAAGTTAATAGGCGCATCTTCATTTTTAAAAAGTATTTTGTTGCTTATGACGGGAGAGGCTTTTGGTGCTGTCAGTTCCTGAACAGGATGGGACTGTTTTACGGGAGAGAACCAGCCTTAACCCGTGGTTGGTGGCCCGAGTTCCTGCGCAGAGGCAGCCCCGGGCAAGTGTGGCTGGAACCTTTGCCCCTCGACCCTCTCGGAACCCTCCTTGTGGGCCTGGAGGAGAACGGGCTGTACCTTCTTATGATCATCCATTTTCTCTGATACTAGCAAGATTCATAACAAATGAAAGCACAGAAATGAGACGTGTAAAATGGCACCTTTTCCTATTCTTGTGGATGTTACCTTTAAGTCTTGTCTTCCTCTTCCTGCCCTGGAGATGCAGGATTCCTGGGAATCGGTCTTAGGACATCTGGTCGACTCTCTGCAATACTCTCCCTGAGCAAATTCATTTCTCCCCAGGCTTGAACAAAGATTTGTAAGGTTAAAGACCCCAAACATCTCGATTTCCAGCTCACTCCTGTCCTGTGACTTTCTACGACGCCAACTAGATAAGCACATTTGAACGTCTTGCGGACATCTCGAAAGCATGTCCAAAACTGAATCTGTCTCCACATCTGGTTGCCAAAGTAGCTGGTCGTGACCTCCGGTGAGATGGTGAGACTGATGTCACCTGCGTGTCTCTGTGTCACAGGGGCTGCTGCATCGTCACCCGGGTCTGCACCCAAACGGGCCCGACCTCCAGCGCTGGAGGATCGTGCCCTTCCTTGTGCTTTCATTAGTTCCTGTGTATGTGCCTGTGTTTATTTTCTGATTATTTCTTAGTGTTCAGTTATTGGTTCTAGTGAGAATGTGAATTCCTGAAATGAATTAATCATTATTTTTAATATCTCTGCTCTGATATTTCACACCCCTTAGGATGGTTCCCATGACAAGAGCAACCACGCAACAGATGTGTGTCGAATTGCATTTTAAAGCTACTTACAGATGTTTCCCCCCAAATAACTCACGTTCTCACTGAGGCAGTTAGAAAACTTTTGAGGTGCAGACCCCAGTAAACCTGGGAGCATTTAGCATTATTAGAGAGAAGATAAGCTGTCCAGATGTTAGCAATTCCATCACTGGGTACAAGAAAATATATGCGTAGATATATTTATTTGTATTATATATAAAATAGTCTTAGGCATAATAAAACTCATTTGAGCTATGACAAACTGCATAATAGAAGAGTCCAGTGTATACATACACACAATATTTATATAATTTTTAGAATAGACAGAGCAGAGGCACTGTTTGTGACTTCAAGTCTATTAGCAATAATTTCCTGTTTATTTAGGTTAGATTAGGACATATACTTTGTTTACTGCCCCACAGCTTGGATGAGGACTGCTCTCAAAGGTTAGGGACACAAAAGCACTTCGATTTCGGCGTTCCCTCCCAATGTGAGGGATTGTTATTTATTCTCAGTTCCAGAGACACATTGACTCAAGGGACACATTGGGTGATAAATGATTTAGTCTGCAGTTCGCAGATTAGGTCTTTTCCTCTCTTTGGCCTCCCCATCACCCCACTCAATTCAAACGACAACAGGGAGATCTGCTGACACTCGCATGGCCGACGGGCACCTGGTGCGTGAAGCTCGACTCAGGCACGGACCGACGGTGCGGGAGTGAGTCTCACTGTACCGTGCCTGTGCCGTGCCCAGGTCTCTGCATCGTCCCAGCCACCTGCGGGTTCTGTGACACACTGGAATTGCCAGTCGGGCCCTAGGTATTGATGGACAACAGGTGGATTGGCAGAGAATGTTTAATGAAAAATCCGGTAATTGTTTCCTCACCTCAAGTCTGTGTTGTGTCGACACACAGGTTTTGACTGTTCATACCTGTCGGAAAGCCGGCGTCAGTTTGGTGGTTCCCGATGTGAATGAATGTTCAGAAAAGGATCTTTGGGAAGTGAGGATTGAAGTTTTTAATTTGGTTCTCATTCTAGTTATTAAAGAAACTAAAATCTCTTTAAATAACGGAATGAAGGGGCCTTTAGTTTCATGAGGATGCAAACACCAGAAACTTAGGGTGCATTCAAAGTTTAAACAGTATCCTTACTATTAGATACAGTGTTCCAAAAATAACTGTAAATGGCATCCTATTTTTAAACATCAAAGAACAAGCATACTTGGTTTTCCCATAATGTCTAAACTTCATATGATGTAAGCAAAATTGTTAGAGTTTTTACATCCGTAAATTCACAATTCCTTTATTAAAGGGAAGTGAGTTTAGTTCATAATGCAGTCTTAACAACTTCATTGAGATCAGTGGTCCAGGTACTACTGTCAACACTATTACTCTATTTTTATATTTTACATCAACTAATTTGAACAACTATATGGTACTGATCTCTCAGAAATATAGTTTCATAGCTAAAAAACTTTAAAATATTTATTTGCAATAAATAGAATAATAATGATTTGTAATTATTACCTACAATGGACATTTATTATATCCCAACTACGTTCTCTTTCCAATAATTAATTATAAGGCTCTTTGAGTTCATCTGAAACAAACAAAGATCCAGTGCTACAGTGTATAAATACAGGAATCAGAATACAACTACAAAACTTGACTTAGCAGGAGAAAAAGTAAAAGGACATTTCTCACAAAAAGTAAAATATCTGAATTCAAAAATGAAAATTTTGGAGGTAGGGGGATTTATTGCCTAGCTAAATAGCTTAATATCAGTAAGTTTTTTAATATTTTATGTATTTTATCTTTTAATTTTAATTTTTTTTTATTTTTTTAATTTCAGAATATGATGGGGGTGCAAACATTTTGATTACATATAATGCCTTTGCCTCGCCCACGCCAGGGCCACAAGCCTGCCCATCCCCCATACAGTGCGCTCCGCACCCATCAGTTGTGCGTTTACCCACCCCCACCACCCCCTCCCACATGCCCGGCACCTGATGAATATTACTTCCATGTGAGCACCTAAGTATTGATCAGTTAGTATCAATTGATGGCGAGTACATGTGGTGCTTGTTTTTCCATTCTTGGGATACCTCACTTCAAAGGATGGACTCTAGTTCCACCCAGGATAATACAAGAGGTGCTAGATCCACCACTGTTTTTTATGGCTGAATAGTATTCCATGATATACAGATACCACATTTTATATCCACTCATGTACTGATGGGCACTTGGGTTGTTTCCACACCTTTGCAGTTGTGAGCTGTACCATGTGTTCCGTGGGGTGGATGTACCAGTTTGCTTAATCCTTCACTCACGGAGGGAGCTCTTTGTTACTTCCAGCTTGGGACTCGTGTGAGTTAAGCTGCTATAAACAGTCGTGAACAGACTTTCATGGGAACATAAGTTTTTATTTCTCTGGGATAAATGCCCAAGAATGCAATTGCTGAGTTGTGTTTAGTTTTTAACCGCCAAAATTTTTTTCAGAATGGCTGTGCTGTTTTGTTACATTCTCACTGACAATGCATACGTGATTCTGGTTTTCTGTGTCTTCACTAATATTTGATATTTCTATGTATAACATAAAATTGTCTATAATACTTGTAATAGCTAGAGAAAAATATATATTTTAATTTTAGCTGCACTAATAAGTATGCAGCAATATCTCTTTACATTTCCCTAATGGCTAATGATTTTGAGCATCTTTTCATTTGCTTATTTTCCATCTGTGTATCCTCTTCAGTGAAATGTTTTTTCATGCCTTTTGCCCCATTTTATGATTGGAGATCTTGTTTTTGTTTTACTTTTGAATCTTGAGCATTCTTTGTATATTTAAGGTGCTAGTCTGTTGTCAGATACGTGGTTTTCAAGCATTTCCCACAGTCTGTAGCTGGTCTTTGCATGCTCTAAACAGCAAACGTTTTTCAATTTTGATGAAGTCTAATATATCATTTTTTGCTTTTATGGGTTGTGCTTTTGTTGCTGTGTCTAAGACCTCCTTGCCTAGCTCTAAATCCTGAAGATTTTCTTGTATATGTTTTTCTAAAAAGTGTTGCAGTTTTACCTTTTGTATATAAAGCCATGATCCATTTTGAGTTAGGTCGAGGGGTTTTGTTTTTGTTTTTTTTTTTGTCCAGTACTCCAGCACTGTGTACAGAAGACACAGAGGCAGAGATTGGTCAAAAGTCTTTCTTTCCCCGAGTGCTGGAGCTGTCATCGGCCTCAGCTCTTCGAAGGGGCGTCTCAGTGGACTCAGTGTCTGTGGATATTGAAGCACTTGGACATTTTCAGAAATGTAAGGAAGAATGTTTATACTTCCTTAGGTGGAACTTTATTGAATTCAGATCCACCTTGTTTCTTTTAGACTCTGGGCTTGAGCCGATGCACCCCGATGGGTGTGAAGGTTCCTCCTTCCGTATGTTTTCTAAACTTTCTCAGGCAAGAAGCGCTGATGTGCAGTTAATAAAACTCCACCTGCTGATTCACATCTATCCTGCAAAATACAAAGGCAATGAGCCTTAGGAAGCAGACTGTCCTGACCGGTGCTAGAATCTATCCCAAAACAGCCACTTCTCTGAGAAAATGATCACCTGGTTGTACACATTAAGACGTGAATTCAGGGTGAGGACCCAGATAATAAAGCACGTTTTCAATTTTCTTTATTCAAAAACAAGAGGATTTAGGTTGACTTACTAGAATACAATGCAAAAAAGAAAAAAAAAACATAAAATAACAAAAAAAAAATTTAAAAAGGAAAAAAAACCATGAGGGTTAATGAGAAGGAGTTATGTAAAGAAAATGCCATATAGATGCAAAGAGTTACTATGTAATCATTGCTCTGGGCCAGGGCCAGCATATCTTTTCTGTAAAAAGCCAGACAGGAGCTACTTTTGGCTCTGAGAGCTGTGGTCCCACTGAGCTGACTCAGCTCTGCAGCTCTCCTGCAAAACCAGCACAGACGGCAACACAGACGTGAATGGCTGCGACTCTGTTCCAGCGAAACCTTATGAACCACTGAGATTTGAATTTTATGTGCCATAAAATAACATTCTTTTATTGATCCTTTTTAACCATTTGAAAATGCCAAACCGTTCTTAGCTTTCAAACTATGAAAACAGGTGGTGGATCAGATGTGGCCCACAGGACGTAGTTTGCCAAATTCTGTTACACCAGTAAAAGCAAAATCCGTGCCTGAGTGCTCTGATATTTGCATTAGACTCACCGATTCAGTACATTTGAGGATGGGGTAGAATCTCCAAATCTTCTCCCAACCCAGAAAACCTCTGCACAAAGGCAGAAGAGAAAGAAAAACACTTTTATCATCGAATTAACACTCAGCCTGTGGTGCACGTCGCAGGCAACCCAGTAGGAAATCGCCAAAGGAACAGAAACCGCCCCTTTCAGACTCCAGGGGCTGAGACCCCCGGCAGACGGGCTCTCAGGAGACCCGGTAACGAGCACCGTTTCTCACACGCGGTTCGTCCAGGTTCACCCGTAATTGCGGCAGCTAATTGGTTTTGTATAAAGGAAAAGATAAGCGTCTCACATCCTTGTGAAAGGATACAGCTGTGTGCATCGGAGCCAAGTGCTTGTGGAAGAGGTGGGCTCCTGGCGTTCCTCGGAAACCCAGAAACCGGGGGGTTTTATCACCCCGGTACCAGCACGCAGAACAAGGACCCTAACACGCTGCCCCTGCCCCAAAACAGAGGAAAAAAGGAAAACGTGTCTCACAAGGGCCTCAGTAGCCTCCCTGCCTGGTAAGTAGCCCATTATGTTTTAGAAACATCGTTTCAGACATGGTAGCTTTGCTTCACGTGTTGAACGATGTAGGTGGTATCTCACATGCAGGTTACTATTTGAGTATTGGGTGTAACTACTTCTGTATTTGAAATGTGTGGGTGCTGCCTTGTGTGTTTTCCTACAGACGTGAGAAGTGTATCTGCAGAAGTAAGCTGCACAGGCACAATACACAAACGTTTACGTCTATGAGCGAGTAACTCAGTCAGCAAATATATTTTTAAATGTTATTTAAGAAACACGTCAAGAGGATGTTATGCATTTAATAGGATGTGTGTGGCCCGTATTCTTAATTTTTGTCTTCGTAAAATAGAAAAAGAACACAACTTTGTATATAATTAAATATATATATATATATATACATATCCTGGCGTCCCCAGCATCAAAATTGTGTAATTAGAAAGAGACTGGCATCGTGGCAGCTTCCTGTCCTCCAACGCCGTCCATACTGCAGGAGACAGTCGGATCCACCCCTTACCGGAAGCGGAGCGTGTTTAGGTTGCTCAGGCGATGGGTGGGTCTGGGCCCAGCCGGACGGGGAGTGGGGATGCTCCCTCAGATACTCATGGGCCATGGAAAGTGCCTCTGTGAGCTGAAATATTCCAGGGAGCCCCTGGGGAGGTTGAAAAACACCGTATCCATCACCTGCGCAGCAGCACTGCCTTTCTCTGCGGTAGCACAGGGATAAGACTGATGCGACTAAAAATAGTTTTCTTTTTTATGGCAAGAAACTAGAAGGCTTCAGAGTCCCCAAAATCCCATTTGCAGAAAAAAATATTTAAGAGAAAAGGGAGTGATATGTATGTGGTGGCACATACAAGAATACAGTCACAAAAGAGATGAGAACCTGCGTCACGGATGACTCCGTGATGACCTTGAAGGAGAAGAGCGATCTGTGCCCCGAGCACGGTCTCCGGGTGGGGCTTTCGCGTCAGGCTGGAGCAGGCGTCCTGCCTGCACCGGGGAACCCCTTCCCACCATTCACACCTAGAGGAGGATAAAATGAAATTTATTCCAAACCCCCAACTGATGGGTTTCCTGCCGCATATTTAAAGTCGTTTTCTTTTTCCTTCCTTGAGCCTCCGGGTTGCTGTTTAAATCCAGTCTGGATAACCCTAGGAACTTCTTACCTGTAATTCTAGAAGGGAAGTGTACAGGTTAGGGGTTCATCTCAATCTGAGGAAGCCTTCGTGGTGGACGTACTGATTATCGTGAGCAGCTTTTGACGATCTGCGCGCGGACGTGGACATCAGCTCTGAGCACGTGGGGAACCGGCTCACCCCAATTCTCGTTTGATGACTGTCACACGCTTCAGCTAATTACATGGATGCAGCGTTTCTGTTTATTACACAACCTGAACGTCATGAACACCTAGCTGTTTACTTGCACGCTCTATTATTGTTATTTAGATGTTCCAAATGAAAATTTGGTTTAGAAGTGGGAAAGGTACTTTCAAAAATGAATAAAACTCTGTACCATTAAAAGATGTCTAACCATTAGTGCGAGCCAGTGTCTCTACTGACCATCTGTGGATCTTTATTTTGAAGGATTGTAAGAGGTTTTCTGGCGAAAATGTTTTCTACAATTACATAGATGTAGGATGTGCCGGATTAAACAATGATAAAAGAAAGTTTCTTTACCGTACGTCAGACAGCTCTGAGCCCTTAATCCCCAATGCACGATGGAAATCTCCGAGAGGGAGGTAGAGCTCACGGGATTTGCGAATCACACTGGAAATAGCCTATTAACTCCCAGAAAAGTGTCCCAGAACCTTGTCTTTACAAGGCTGATGTGTCTGATGTGTCTGTTGAAATGCTTATTCATACACCAAATCTGTGCGCTTTTGTGTGAAGCTTCTTTATTGGGTTTCAAGTATCTTGGCTTTTAATAAATATTGAACAAAAAATTGGGACAGAGAAATAGTAAAAACATGTCATGGCTTTTAAAATTACAATGAGACTCTCATCCACCATCTCCTGCCTTCTAAACTTTTGTTTTTAAGTTAGTGTAATACAGTATAATATTCATTTTATTATATAAATAGTGCTATATTTACTTTGAATATCACTTTATCATAATTATTTTAAACTCTATGCTTACTTTAAAATCATTTTACTTCTGTATAAACTGTGGTGGAAATTATCACTTGGACATGAATACTTAATCGCACCTGTGACCACTTGCTTGAGGAAAGGGTGGAATTTCCTTTGAGGATGTGATATTCAGTCCAGTGCGCAAGATTAAACGTATGACAGAATTGGCTCGTGATTATTTTTCTGAAGCCCGAGAAATCTCAGCGAGGGCAGGACACAGGCAGATCATTTTATGGTTCTTATTGTGTTATAGATACCCATTTGTATATATTTCAATACATCAATACATCATAAAAACCAATTAGAGAAAAAAAGTGAGTGAGTGAGACAGCGTCTGCCTTCAATTAACTTAGAGAATCGCAAGAGAAAGGCAAGTTAGCAGGTTTTCACTCTTCATCTTCACAAGAGACTTCAAAACTTAGATATTAGTCTCATTTTTACTGATTGGTTAGCTGAAGATCAGTAAGCTGGAAGTGACTAATGATTAAGTACTAATTAAGTACTAATGGGACTGGAAGCAGGTCTGCCCAACCATGGCTCCTTGATGTTTGTACCATGCGATGCTTTTCGATGGGGCTTTGATCCTGGAATCTGCACAGAATAACACATCCTTTTGTCCTGAGCTGTTTGTTCATTGCCTCCCCTATTAGGTTAAAAATCCCTCAATAGCTCAGGGCAGGTCTTGTTCCTTTTTCGCATCTCCTAACTCTTTATTTAAATGGGTTTCATTTATCTAGACACATGTATATATAAAACAATGCTCCAGAATTTATAAAACAAAACAACAAAGAATTCACCCCTACTCCTTACCTTCAGTCTGCGAGTGGTAGGATGGCCAGGGTGATGCTGTGTATATGGGGCCATGTCCTCGTCCTCCTCTGTGTCTCTCTCACGGGACGTGGCATTGTAGACACGGAGCCCTGCACAGAGCAGCAGCGCAGAGGAAGAGAGAGCTCAGTATTCCAGCCAAAAGTACAAATGGAAAAAAAAAAAAAAAAAAGACTCCTAAACTTTAGCTCTTCCTAAGTTTTAGTATAACACATAACACAGAACAGTTATAGAAATTGGAGAGAATAACCACTATTTCTTGAGGCCATTCCATTTCAGCGTGATGGTGGGTGTAGAACTCTGGTCAAAGTTCTGGGCTTAAAGGAGTCTTCAGCGATTGGGGACAGGCAGGGGTGGTGGCCACGTGGTTTTAGGTCCATCGATAACGAGAAGTTTCACATGTGAATGTCAGAGCCAAACTTTACAAGGCTCCAGCACCCTCCAAAATCTCTCTGACCAGCCTGTTTTGCAGATGCCGAACTCTACTCACCTGATTTGAAATTATATATATGCACACATATACACACACACATGTAACATATATACACACATATGTAACATATATACACACATATACACACATATGTAACACATATATATACACACACAAAAAGGGGCATCATTTTCAGAGCTTTTTGTTAATATGAGGGTGGCCACATAATTTACTGTCCAGCTTGGAACTTTTTTGAGAGTGAAAGGGGTGAATAATGTTAACAAGGCAACGGCACCTATGGGTCCTACAGAATCCTCCTCAGAACTGAGCAGATGTCCCCTCTGCCTGCTACTGTTAGAACGTCAACAAAGATTATTTGTTCCTCCTGGAAGGAAATGCTTCCTATTTTATTTTACTCAAAGTTCCTTGAGATTGGTGGACTTTTCAATCATTTAACTTGTAGTAGGTGGTTTCATTAAAATATTGTTAAAGAGAAAATCAGAAGGCCATGTCTGTATGTGCGTGTGGACTGAGTATAACATGATACAATGACTTGATATAATCCATAACTAGTTGTATTGTCAGTAAGATTTTGCTAGAATTTATTCCACATAAGCATAATAAAGATGCATGTTACTTAATGTACCCCTGGGAAAAGAAATTATTTTCTATGTTCATGTGTGTAGGTAAATGATTTACTATGCCAATGAAGAGCGCTTCCATCCACAAGAGTACCTACCCCTACCTGAGGGTAAAAACTGTGTTTTCAGTCATTTGACCTGATATTGTCTTTTCTTTGCAGCCTCCATTGCATCAACCTGCAATGACCCGGGCATGCCCCAAAATGGTACCCGCTATGGAGACAGCCGGGAGGCTGGAGACACTATCACCTTCCAGTGTGACCCTGGGTACCAGCTCCAAGGACAAGCCAAAATCACCTGTGTGCAACTGAATAACCGGTTCTTTTGGCAACCAGACCCTCCTACATGCATAGGTACTGTGCAACAGAAAATAGAAATTTTATATTTGGAAATGAATGTATGTTATCATTGAAATTGCTCTGTAAATACATTATTTCTTCAGAAATATTTCTCAAGAGTTTCTTAAATGTCCTCTGGCTCTCTGAGACTCTACTGAAATCTTATGGTAAACCTTTAAATTTTATTTTATTAGGTGAAATAAAGGAAGTCGTTTACTTAGCGTCCAGTAATTGGCACTTACATTTCCTATCTTTAACAAATCATGTATGAATGTGGATCAATCAGACTACTGTAATTTAAAATTCTGGGTAACTCAAAATTCATGACCTTATCATTACTGTTCTCATTTTTAATATAGAAACATGCCCTCAAGCACAACCTACTCACTAAAAAGTACTTTCTCTTTTTACATATTTTTCCCTATAATAGTAGTACATTTAAAAATAGAATCCTGGAAACTAGAAATTGCACTGCTTATGTTAAAATGAAAATAGAAGGAGAAACTTGTTTCTGAAATTTATTAAATTTTTATAGTTTGATCTTATAAAAAGCATAAATGGTTTTACAGACTTTGGTCTGAAAAGTCATCTGAGACAATTTATCACAAATATGGTCTTAGGGTAATATATATTTTTATATAAAATAGTAATGGCATGTAGATTGTCACTTCAATTAAATAATTTACCATAAAACCCCTGCTTAGAGTATAACATCTTAATTTTAAAAAGAAACTCTACTGAACTTTATGGTTTTAATGAAGTATCACAGTTTAGTGCTTCTTCATAGTCTGTTTGAAAAATGTAAAATTTAATTAACCTGTGCAGAGAGAGAATGATAACGAAATGCACGAGCCATTGTGCATTGGGCGCCCTTGGCATTTTGTGGTTTAACGTGATTTTTATTGTCATACACACAGCAGTAGGGAAACTCGCAGTGGTCTTGGGGAGCTATGACACAGGCTCTTCACTCACTACAAAGTACTTGTAGTATCCTGAGGGCAGATGGGTGAGTCATCAGGAGACTTGGAAGATTTCTGCTTGTTTTTTTTTTTGTTGTTGGTTTGTTTTTTAACTTTTTTTTTTTTTTTTTAAAGTGGAGTGATAACCTATAAACGTGACAATCATTTTAAACTGTTGGCCTATTTTTAAGTTAGGAAAGACTTTTTTTTCCTTCCATTTTGCATGCGTTTAAGGTCATAGAGGAATACAGTAAAGGGCAATAGGACTAGAGTTTATCTCTTAAAGGTCATTTATCACTTCACATTAATTTAAACACATAATTGTAAAATTTGACCCTCTTCCCAATCTTTTGTTGGTTCATCTCTTAGTTATCACATCTTGACCAACAACGAGATAAGCCAGTCCTCACAAAAGACAGCACACGAGGCTCCCTGTGTTTTGAATAACAGCTTCAAGGACAAGCTGAAAGCACTTGCAGAAAATTGAGCAATCAATTATTTTGGCTGCCAGACCTGCCTGTACACATAGATACTATGTAACAGGAAAATGGAAACTGTATATTTGGAAATAAATTAACATTACCTTTTTATTACCTTTTTTCTTTTTTTTAAAGAAATGAGGTTTATGTCCTCTGTAAGGAACTTGCCTTAGCCTGAGCAAGAGCGAGACCCTGTCTCTACCAAAAATAGAAAAAACTAGCTGGACGTGGTGATGCACACCTGTAGTCCCAGCTACTCGGGAGGCTGAGGCAGGAGGATTGCTTGAGCCCAAGGGTTGAGGTTGCTGTGAGTTAGGCTGACGCCACAGCACTCTAGCCCGGGCAACAGAGCAAGACCCTGTCTCAAAAAAAAAAAAAAAAAGAGAAACTTGCCCATAAGGGCATCAGCTATTTGTGTATTACTACTTACGTAAATTCTGTTCTGAACATTCCATGCAGTCTTTAATTTTTTTAACCCTTTTTAATATAATTGTATAAAAAATAATACATGTTTATTGCAGACATTTTACAAGCCACAGTAAAGCAAAAAGAAGAGGGAAAAAGCTGTCATCTTTGTCCCTGGAGGCAATTACAATTAATATAAACAAATATTCTTGTACAAACTTTATAATTATCTTATGATTAATGTATATAATCTATTTTAAAAATGTGTTTAAATGACATGGTTATTTTGTAAATTGCCCCCTTATCAGTATGTTGTGAATATCTTTTGTGTTATTTTGTATTTTCTGCTGGCTTTCCCTGGCTACATAGTATCTCTTTGGAAGGCAGTTTCGCTCACAACTGTACCGCCAGCATCATATCTAGTATCTCTTTGTTTCAATCTACCAATATTATTCCACTAGTCTCATTATTGTACAATGAAATTGTTTCAACCTTTTCCCTATTATGAAGAGAGCTACAGTGAACACACTTGTTGCACAACACACTGTGATTATTAATGAATGACGTATTTCTAGGACTTTTAAGCATTTTCCAAAACCCTTTCAGAAAGGCGTGAACAGTTTACATTGCCATCAGTCACGTATGTTTATTTTCCCTGACTTAGAAAAAAATAGGACATACAACAATTCTTAATCTCATCATTTAAAATGGGCAGAAAGTGATTCCCTGTTTCAATTGGCATTTTAAATTAATAATGAGGTTGAACTGTTTTCCTCTTTTCATATGCGTATTGGCCCTTTGAATTTTTTCTCTCCTGATTGACCTGCTAAGGTCTTTTTGCATTGTTAGCGCATGTTCACCCAGTGCCAGCTGTTCTCTGTCTCTCTTTTATACAGTCTCTTAGTCTCTCCCCTGCTGCACGTGGTGACACATTTTCAGGAGCTTGCCACTTGCTGTCACGTTTTCCTGTGTTCTGCCTACCTTTTTTACGTTTCCCAAATGACTTCTACCATGGAGTCTCCTCCTTTTGGTTTCCAGCTGAGTCTTAAAGGATTAAGTCTCTAATTCCAAGCAGCGTCCCTCAAAAGTCTCCATTCTCTTACATAGCCTACAATCACCTTTTCCAATAAGTCCAAAGTCCAAAGAGCTCTGAGAAGCAAAAATGGACCCTAGTTTCCTGAAGCTCATCTGTTGGTGGCAGCGCGTCCTAACCTGCAGGGTGGCTGTTTGGAGAGGACCTTCCTGAAGGGTGTGAATGTTCAAATGCTTTGACACAGCAATACTGACGTGTGTCATCGTGGAGCACTGCCTCACAGCCTCATGGAGGACACGGCTGCTATGCATGGGGTGGGGCGAAAGGGACTGTGGATTGATGGGAGACTGTGGATTTTATCTCTATGTCCGTTCCTTTTGGAGAATTTCTCAGTATCTCAGGGCTACGTTTTCTACTAAATTCTAACCCTATCCAAAATATTTTGCAAGCTTCCTAATTAAAACCTAAGTAAGCTAACAGGAAGAGTCCCACACCAAAAGAGAGAGCAAACAGGGCAAGACAGTACCACTTAATTCCACTTTAAGCTTTTAAATAGCCTCATTTGAAAGTTGCCTCCTGGGATCTGCATGAATAAGACGAGATCTCCCCTTTGTTTATTTCAAATCAATATTTGAATCATATCCCTGAACTCTTCCTACTGGCAGCACCCTGTGGACAGTGCCCTGAATCTGTCATTTTTCATCTTTCAAAACCCGCATGGAGTAGAATCTTCTAGACCTTCAGGTACCTTCTTTCTCTACATTAACAGACCTCCCTAATTGGTCCACACTTCCAATGCTCCACGCCGTCAGCATCCGCTGTGTGGTTCTGGGGGCATTGTCCTGCCGGGCTGATTAGACCACTGTTTCCACATGGGTTATTAAAATAAAACTGCATACTAGGGAAAATAGGGTTTTAGTCTTTTTTTTTCCATGAAAATTATATCATATTATTCTTGAATATATATCAGTAATAATTTATTATAAATATTCCCTGTGACATTACTCACAGTTTGCCTGAGATTAGAATAAAACGTACTGGAATGAGTTATATTTCAGATTATGAAAAATTAACTTTTCAGAAATGTTAAATGAGTATTTAAAGACACATCCATCACTGAAAATTGTAAATCATGTTTCTTTATCTTCCTTCATCTTATTTACGAAAAAGTCTTTTTTTAGGTGTGAGAGAAAAAATCACCAATTAGGACATTTTCTTCTCTAGTTACTTTTTTTCCTAAACGCATACACAATTAACCATGCGAAATAGATATATAGTTTAGGGAAATACTGTGATTTAATTGGGGTGATACTTTAAAACCACTTTGTGACAAATCATAGTATTTGACACAAAGAAGCTTTAAACCCAGCATATTTTTGCGTCTTTCTAAAAATGTGTGTACTTATGAATTCTGCAGTGTTTTAAAACCTTCCGTGTGATGGAAGATTTTAGAGGAATTGTATTTAATAAATGAAATAATCCTAAACACTTTCAGATTCAAATACAAAAATTAGCTTGCCTATTAACAACATTGTTCTATATAATTACTGCCTTACTAATATAAATGTATTGATGACTATAAAAAAAACTAAATTTATTATCATATAAACTGCTTCTTTCTAATTATATAGGAAGCATTGTGATCGAATAATATTTTTAGAGCTCAGCCTCATCGATTATGTATCTCTAGATACCACTTAAACTTTTCATGTTTTGCCATTTTGAAATGTGGGGACATTAATCCAAGCAGGGAACTGTGGGAACATGAAATGACATGTTTTCATTCATTCAACAAATATTTCCTGAATACTTATTCTGATCGAGAAACTGCTTAGCCATTGGGGATAAAACAATGAACAAAAGACGGAGATGATCATGTGCCATGTGTAGCGTATGTTCAAGGATAAATCAGCATGCATGTTGTAAACCTTAAGAACTGGCAAAGAATCAATGTGACCATACAAAGATATTCATGGGGTTTTTCCCAGTTTTTCCGTGTGTGCTTGCGGGTGGATGTGGGGATGAGGTGGTCTGTTCAATTTCTGGGGTAAAATTTAAAGTTAATTACTGGAAGAACATTTTATCTGTCAGAAGTTCGGAAATCCTTCCTAAAAATGAGGTGGGAGATTATATAAAATTCACTGAACGATTACATGAAAGACGTTCAGACTTCCTGGGTCT
>CM052451.1:22572157-22588597 GCA_028533085.1 Varecia variegata
GCACACGTCAGGTGTCCAGAGACGTCCTCACCTGGAGCCGTTGGTTTTGGGGGATGTTGGAATCATTGAAGCAGAGAGTGACGATGATGACGGAGGATCTTGTCTTTTCAGTAGTATTCGTCTACTCATAATAGTTATCAGCTCATTCCCTTGCTTTGTTATTTACAATATAATTTCTCCCTCCATACACCAGTGCTGCCTTCAGCTTAGCGCACGCTGATAATTAGCCTGCACCGTGGCGAGTGTTACACAACGCGTGTTCCTCAGTGTCTGGTGTGCACAGAGTTACTCAGAGAACGACTTCAGTCCAGTCGAGTGTTGAGCATATTCACTTTAAGAAAAAGTTATTTAAACTCGTCTGTTATTTTGCTGTATTTTGATGTGTCCAACCACAGTATCTTACACTTGTGAGTGAGGAACATATTGCTCTTCCTCAGCACCCACCAGTGTCACAGCTTGTCTGTCACCCTGGTCCTCGGTGTCTGCATTTGCTTTTCTGATGTGTCCATTACTCCAATGCAGCCTGGAACATTTTAAGCAAAGGAAGCAGCGTTATAAAAATAAACCTGTATTTTCCTTTTCACACACGTTTAGTTGAAATCACTCACAGAGCTAGCGGGAACAGTATTCAGTAGGAGCAGCTTAGGGAATGGAAAGGGGACACATCATCAAGACCAACATCTTGTGAGTCACACATGGGAGCGACACCTGCCCCGTCTCTCCTACGACTTGGGTGGTGAAATTTTGCCCCTTCTTGGTTCATGTCTAGTAAAATTTAAAAAAATGAATAAATAAAATTTAAAGTAGAAGGTTGCATTGTTACGGCAACGCAGAAGTCAAATACTTGGCAAAACGTAAGAGTTTTTGTGCCATAGAAAGCATGCTAGACGGATGTCACGTCCACTTGAGGAAATGACATGCACGTGTTATTGCCTCTAGAAAAATAGAACAGCTGACTATGTCCTGCTGAAATCAATACTCAAATTAAATACGTGGTGATCGGACAACCTATAGGAGTTTGTAAGCCTAAATAAGTCTCCCTAATGCGCACTGTCTGGGGAATGGGCACGCTTGAAGTTCTGACTCGGGGGGACGGGGGTGGGGGAGGGGATGGGTGTGTACCTACAAGAAGAGCGCGATGTGCACTGTCTGGGGAATGGACACACTTGAAGCTCAGACTCGGGGGAATGGGAGAGACATGGGCAATATATCTAACCAGAACTTTTGTACCCCCATAGTAAGCTGAAATAAAAAAAAAAAAAAAAAAGAAAAGTGAGTACGTTTGCAGCGTTAATGTTCCATCTGCATATTTCTTACAGGCACCACGGTGCCGGCACTGCTGAACAGCACCTCCAACCAGCTCTACCTGCACTTCCAGTCCGATATCAGCGTGGCGGCGGCTGGGTTCCACCTGGAATACAAAAGTAAGGTCCACTGTTTTTGCATCTGGCTTTCATTGTTATATTGAGTCATTTTCTTAAAGGAAAAATAAATGCATGATCTTATTAAATAGTAAAATATTGTTGTTCTAAAGCTATGCCTAAGATGTGCACAGAATCGGGTCTTATAAACCCTAGCCCTATGAAATATCTTATAAAAGAAGTGTAGAAGTTTAGTATCTGGAATAATTATATAAAAGAACTGCTATCATTTCAGGTTGTTTGTATTAAAAAGCGCAAAAATGACCCATTTGTAATACGACTGGTTTTCTTGCGAGTGATGAAAAATATTCATATTAGCATCCAACATCATAAGAAATCATAACTTCCAAGTAGATTATGGCGATAAGGCTTTTCTGTTTCTGGTCTTAAAGGCTGTTAGAATAAGAACTAGCAAAGAGCAGTCACTTGGTGCCTGCATTTGTGTATTATTCATTTTAATTGGAAGGACCCATCGCCCAGGAGACGCTAACCTTTTAAAAATGGATGTGAGGCTGAGTTAATAGTCTGATAAACGGATGACAAAGGTCAAATTCACAAATCCTTTTTGGCGTTTGATTATGCAGGTAAACCTTGTAAAAGTGAAATAAGAATTTCCAATGAGAGTAAGGTTTATTTCAGGACATGTTTTCAAGCACTAAAAATGCTTAATGTTGATATTCATCTCCTTTAATAAGCAGTTGCAAATAAGCCAATACATGGATAAGCTTTAATAAGTGATCTTTTGAATTGAGATGAACAGTTTGCTGGGATGTAAACGCGTGAATGCCTTTGAAAGCCCAGATTTCCAGGTGATGATGAATATTCCAAACTAGACACAAACCACAGGGCTGTTTCACATTCTGGTTAAATTTCCCTCCTCATTACTGGCATTTGTATGCAGGTTTATTCCGATTTATATGAACAGGACTACTTCAGTGACAGTGTAAAATTATACTGTGGGTGTTATTTATGTAAGGTAGGACTGGAAAAAGTCTGCTTCTTTGATACATTTTGTGAGCATCTGTAGATAGGAAAATATGAACCTTGTTTATGATAGTGTTAATAAGTTCACTAATGGTTTTTAGCGGTGTTAGTTAGGTTTGATGAATATCCTTACTCTCTCACACTGGTCTTGTAACCTCTGGCTTTTCATTCACTTTTCACGGAAAAGGGTTCTAGCAGAATAATTAGTCTGCGATTATTATCGTACACGGTGACCCCTGCACTCATACGGGCTACAGCTCCATCGATATAATTATCTACATTCCACTTCATTCCTCGTCAACATAATTCATTATAAGAGAGAGATTCACATATTTCTCATTGAAACGAACCTTCTTCGAGAATCCAAGCCCTTGTATAATTACTTAATGTATTTATTTTTTATTTGGCCAACATAATACTCATTTCCACTTATTATTTTCGAGTGGTCATTTTTTTGATGCTAACACCATTTGAGTAGTAAGAGGAAATCATTTTTCTGTGCTAACTCTTCGTGCCAGAGTTTGAAATCTAAATTACAGAAACAGTAGAATTAACCTAAGATCAGCAGCAAATGCTATAAGGCCTACCGATGTAAATTGCCAAAAGAATTTTTAACCTGTTGACATAGCTTTTGCGTCTACCTTAAAATATGTCATGCCAATCTGCAAATATTTAAATTCAGATTGTTTGCTAAAATATATCTCCACAAAATAAAAATGAATTAACAAAGAGGCACTGACTCTATACCAGGTCTTGTTCTAGACATGTGGTGACTCTTATTCATCCTCAAAACAGCCCCATATATTTGAGGTACGCTTGGATTTTCAAGGTGAAGAAATAGAAGGGGACACTTTGAGCCCACCCAGGTCCGAGTCGTGCAGCTGATTCCTAACGCAGCGCAGGGCACACGGATGTGTCTTGCCATGACCCCTGCGTGCCGACACCCGCGTGCGCGTCCCCACCGCCTGTCGGACTGGTGGGGCACGGACGGCCCGGGAGTCACCAGCAGGTTGATTGCAGGTTTCGGCTGTCGTGACTAGTGCTGGAGCAAACAGGAATACAGATCTCTCTTCATACATTGATTTCCTTCATTTTTGGACATACACCCAGTAGTGGAATTGCTGGATATATCAGTTCTGTTTTAGATTTTTGAGGAAAGTGTCCAATGGATGTATGGATAAAGAAAATGTGGTCTGTGCACACAATGGAATACTACTCAGCTGCAAAAAAGAATGACAGCCTGTCATTTGCAGCACTATGAAGGGAACTAGAGCTCATTATGTGAAGTGAGGGAAGCCAGGCACAGAAAGACAAATACTGCATGTTCCCACTCGGATGTGGGAGCTAAAAAAGTGGATCTCATGACGATAGAGAGTAGATGGGTGGTCACCAGAGGCTGGAACAGGAGAGGGTTGAAGACTGACTGATGGGCACAGACACACCCTCAGGTAGAAGAGCGAAGGCCTGGTGATCCCTAAGTCAGTAGGGTGACTGCAGTTAGTACAGATCAATCGGACATTTCAACACAGCCATGAAAGAATGATTTGAATGTCTCTAGAAGTAAAAAAATAAATATTTAAGGTAATAAATATGACTTGATTATATGAATGTATCGAATTGTCACATATACCCCCAAAATATGCACATCTAAGATGTATCAATAGAAAAATGGTCCGTAGTAGTTGAATAACAGGCAGAAAATCAAGGAGCCTGTGAGTCCATGTTGGAGATCAGGTTTGTCTAGAAACCCAAGTGGTTACGCCGTGTCCACACCAACCTCCACCCGGGGAGCTCCGGTTTCCTCACCTGGATATGAAGACGGAGCCGTCTTCCTTATAACAGGACATTATTCCAAACGGATGCTGGTAGGAATTTCTCAAACAAAAACCAAACACTTTTATCTGAAGGGGTGGGTTGTAAATGATTAACAACAACAAAAGAGATTCCAAGAAAGTCAAGTTTAATATGTGTGGTCTAGATACTCTGTCATCGTACATAATCCAGGTAAAAGCTTAAAAAATAAGTATCATCGAATGTTTAGTATATTCTACAGCCATGTATTCTTGTTTCATATGATTTAATTTGATTAGACATTTGAGAATGAACACAAGTGACATTCTTGCTCTGGGCTCTTTTCTACCAAAAGGAACCAAACCAAACCAGAACAAAACAACGATTCAGAAGTCTCAGATTACAGATATGTAAACAGCGGTAATATTGGTTTATTCTGGAAATTACAGATTCTAACCCAACCGTGCGCAGCGTGGAGCTTGCTGCCAGGCGGCAAAATGGCAGCAACCATTTCTGAACTCGGTGTTGACTCTGGTGGGTCCGGCGGGAGGGGCAGGGACTGGCGGGAGGTCACATCCCAGGCTCAGACTCCTCCAATGCTGAGCGGCCACTGCCCTGTGTCTGGTCCAGCCCCTTTCCCAAGCAGCCAGTCTCTGTCCCCCTGCTCCCCCCGGGGCAGACTGCTGTCACCTGTGACTGTGCTGAGCCCGCAGGGGAGGCAGGGCTGGTTCGGTTGATCTTCTGCAGCGAGTCGGACCCCGAGCGTCTGCACAGAGAGTGGGGTTTTCCCAGCATCTCTGTCCCCCCTACCAAGGGGTGAAATCCTACCTGCGGTTGGCCTTGGGAGGGAACTTCCTGCCTGTGCCCAGTGCTAGGAGACCCCAGTCTTGGAGTGGACAAAGGACCCTAAGCCCCTGCTGCCCTCCTGCCCTGTCCCCAGATTGGGAAGATGCTTTTCTTCTCCCAGCTGCACTGCATCTTGGCCTTGTCCCAGAGGTGACAGGGTTTGCTGCCTCTCCCACGGTGGTCTAAGGCTTGTGTGACCTGTCCATGACACTGCAGATTCTGGTGGGTGACCAGGCCACATTTATGGCCTTTATTCTTACAGCCACCACCCTTGTGCCTGTTCCTCTAAGTCTTTTGATTCAGAGAAGGCAGAATCCAGTCCCTAGGGGAGTCCCCCAAAAGTCAGAACACTGGACATGTATCCACTCTTCTCTCCCCCTTCCCAAGGGAAGGGTGGAGTTTTCTCCCAGTCGTGCGGCCCTGTGCCTGGGCGGGGGCTCTGGTGAGTGAGGACCGAGAATTTTCCTGCCCGGTTCAATGCCGGTGGCACCGTGTTTGCCTGAAATGCGGGAACCTCTCAACTGATTTCTGGACTTTTTTTTCACAAGGGCCATTGGTTTGTTTACTGTTGCTGTGTTGGCATCTTCATGGGGACAGTCTGCCGTCTTCGTGATGTCACCCGTAGCCATGTCATACTTTTTAAAAAGCTAAAATTAAATAAAGTGCTAGGTAAATTAATCAACATTATTCTAAGAACAGAGAATTCAAAAACAAATTCCTTTACTTCATTTTGTGCTAGCAATTTCTTAGTTGGTTAACAAAGAACATATTTGGCCTGAATGTTTGCACACAGTTGTATCATTTGTTTTGAAGACGTGGTTAGTGTTGATTTTTTGAAATTATGTTCATCAGATTTTAGGTAATATTGAAATCTAATGTGTTGCACTATTTCGCATTTTGTTTTGACATGGATATGGTCCATTTGCATAGACTTCTCACATTTTGGATATTTTAAAATGTAAGAATGTACATGTTCATGTTTCTTCAAATATCTAGAACAATAAATACCACAAATATATGTTTATAATGATCATATATCTATACGAAGGACTTTAGTTTACACTTTGAGGATATAATAGACCACTGCAAAACATGAGTGAGCAGCTTTTTTTTCTTATAACAGGCAAGAGGGTAAATATATGTATCTTTGTGAGCTGAGTGAAAGCAGTCATAGACAATACAAAAACAATAGAAATTTGGATTTGGCCCATGGGACATCATTTGTTAAATCCAGTTTTAGAACATGAAAAAAGAGCAATTTATTGCAATTATGGATATATTTTACTTTTTAAAACATACAATAAATTTCCTGATTCAGTCATTGAGGACTGATGATTTGGCCTGTTGAGTATTAAGAATTTCAATTAAATCTGAATATTTTACATTTGCTTATTTTTATAAAATTCAAGTAAATGTAAAAGTTTTGTTAAGCATTGAAATGTGTACATATAGTCACATGTATTAAATGTCCACATTTTATTTCATAATTATTCTCTTTAATATATCTAATTTACAAATTAAACCATCTGAGAAGCCTTTAAGAAATCTCTGTCATTGTCATTGTTTTAAACACATAGTGGACCTTCCTCTCAAAAACCCTAGAAACTACAATAAATGCATGCACTGCTAGATTTATTTCTGTGTAATTGAGGCTAAGTTCAAGTGTAATGTTTGGCATTTTAAAATACCAACTAAATTTAACAGTTGAGTTTTCTGAACCGTATGTCTGTCTAGTAAATTTTCAAGTGGAATGAGTTGCTAGCATTTGTAATAGCTCTATGGAAAGGAGCACTTACGCAGCTGTATCTTAAGTCATCATTCCCATTCATAAAACAAATGTAGCAACCCTGCCATAAATACATGAGCCAGGACCCTGAATAAACAAGGATGTTTCATTTTTCACTACAAGTGAGGGATACACTCAGCAACATGTCTCTGGGCACTGTTAATCTAGTCATTGTTATTTCTTAAAGAGATAGGTATCACTAAAGAGCCACTATTTCATATCATTATCTTCATTAATAAAAATATGCAAACACATTATTTGGCAGACAAAATATTTTTTAGATAATGGCTAATTTTGCCCAAATTTATTAATCTTTTTTTTAACATGTTAATTCAACAAATGCGTATTGGCTTATTCCAGACATGCGCTAGGTGCGTGGTGTAGACTACTCAGGGGACTTAGACAACAGACGTTGATCTTGCACAGTTCTCGAGGTCGGAAAGTTCTCAGGGTCCAGGTGCCGGCAGATTCAGTTCCTGGCGGGGTTTGCTCGCTGGCTTGCAGACGACCATCTTTTCATCGTGTTTCGTGTCCTTCCTTGGCCTTTCCTGGGTGCACATGCTACGGGGGGAGTTCTCGTCTCTTCCTCCCTTTCAAATGGCGCTAATTTCATCATGAAGTCCCCACACTTGACCTCATCTAACACTAATTAATTCCCAAGGCCCCGCCTCTAAATGCTATCACCTTGGAGGTTCAGGCTTCCACGTGAATTTTGCGGGAAACAGAACATTCCACCCGTGACGCTAATGAGGAAGAAAGAACAGCGTTTGTCTGCGTGGAGCCTGTGGTCTGGTTAGGGAAGCGAAGCGAGCTGCCGGGCCAGGAGCAGTTTCATCTCAGCCCGAGAACAAGGCTGCAAGGTGCGGGGCAGGATGGGTCACTTGCGGAGAGGCAGGAGAGCTGGGTGTGCAGACCGGCTACGCCATTTCCTGGGGGTGTGACTTTGGGCGGGTTACTCACCCCTCCCCATGAATGAGGACATTAGCCTAGGTAGGTGCGGCTCAGGTGTTGTGCAGAACACGCCTCCCTGTGTTATTAACGGGTGGCACACAGACCAAAATGGCCCCGGGATCAGGCACAGTGTGGGAGCTCTGTGTTACATAAAACTGGAGAGAATTCATCACTGTGCGATTTCTCTGTGCCTTTAAAATAATATAACTTAGGAATCCCTAAGAGGGAGACACCATATTTGACTTCCCCCAAGTGTATTTTATCACTTCCCTTGACACTGGACACAGGATCCTTTATTCTTTGAAGAGACCTTATGTTCTGACAAATGGAAGGAACAGAAATACCATTTATTATGTGGCTGAACCTGCCAACAGTTTACAGGTCCGACAAAATTGTTTTTGCTCCATGTACAGTCTAAACGCCCTAGACAATAAATAAAACATAGTTTCTTTCTTTTCCATTCCTAGAATCACATTGTATTAATGGAGTTTTCTCTACAGATGATCTTTGTTGCATTGAAGACTTGCTGACCCGTTACACATGTGATATAAAAGTCTGCGTGTATAGTATACACATTTACATGTATTTCTGTGATCGTGGCGTCTGGCATTTATTTTATCTGTTGTCGCATTCACATGTGGTCTCCCAAAGTGACTTGATGTCTTTCTTCCTCTGTTTTCCAGCACATGTCTTGACCTTTAGTGCAATTTTTGAATTAGGGTATTAAAGAGCTGATCAGCAGAACTTCCGTCTTAGGGTGCACCACCCCTCTAGGCATATAAAGAAAGATGAATTTTTGTCTATTAGCTTTGTGCAAAAGAATAATTATTTAGTCAGTTACAATAAACAGTGTAGTCAACTATTTTTTTCTTTTTGAAATTAAAGAAAAACTTCATATTCTATATAGTGTTTGTGATAGTCTACTATGTATTGGTTACTCATGTATCTGAACCTATATGTATTTTGATTTCTATCCACTGCCACATACTATACTCCTGTTAATCTTTTCCCTTGGATTTGCTTCCTTGCTCTTTGGTTATTACATTCACTGTTGTTTTGAGCTCTCCAGTCGGAACACGTTTTTTTTAAGTTGCGCAGTTTGAAAACCATATACGCTCTAGCAGTCAGATGAGGACAATGCCACGTTGAGAAAAATCACCCGAAGTATTTCAGTTCATAATATCTACAAAGGTCCTGTGTATCCTGTTCTAAGTATTTGATAAAAATTGCATGTTTATCACATATTTTGAGAGTCATTTTTGTTTTTATGATTTAAGCAAACTATTCTCTGAATTCTGCCCAATGGATTTAGAACAATGGCTACAGTAAATTCCAGGGACCTGACGAGGCTATTGTTACTTTCTGATTCATAACTCTCACATTTCATGATCAGTGGTAGGTGAGGCCATTAAACTATATTTTTGGTCAAATTAGGACACTCATCTTTTTAATGGCTTTGTTTTATACTCTTTGCTTTCACAGGCTAGATTCATGGGGTTTGAAAACTTCTTTTGCTACATTCTAAATCTAATTGCAATTTTATGTACGAGCACATTTCAAAATGCCCGAATTTTAACATTGAAAATGAACACAAAATATATCTGTGGGTAATATTACGGAAAACACCGTGGTACGTAAGACTCACACCCCCAACGCCGACCCCTGTGTTTTGTTGTTTCTTTATAGCAGTGGTTTTAAGCGTTTAGATTCTGCAAGAATCACCTTCAGGTCATCTTCCTGTTTCATCAGCGGAGATGGTGATTCAGAGTCAGGTGGTTCGAGAACCACCTTGTAAAGCAACATTGCTTTCTCCCGTGTGCTGTGTTATCTGTCATTTATGGTATAAAATACAAGAACACTACGGTTTGAAAGAGCTAGAAATCCTTTCTGTCAATAGTGTTGCTAACAGCGTGACGATTTGCTCCTTACAGATGTCTCTGCTTCTGAAAACTTAGAATTTTCCTATCACATGATTGAGTTTCACAACTTATTTTTACTCTGTCTGTAGGACAGTTTTTTTTATCTGTGTGCTTCTTGCTAGACATCTATTTTTGTGTCTAAATAAATACCTTTTCAAGGGCTCTTTGTATAGGTTTGCCCGTCACTCACGTGCTCCTGCCACCCGACTTGACAACGCAAAACGTCCCTTCCAACAGGTGCAGACGTCTTTCTTCCAAAACGCAGCATTAAAGGGAGATTTGTTAACGAACATTCTCCTTTTAGATTTTTTTAAAAGAAGGATATATACATTTATAGAACCCAATTTACCTTCCTTCTGGTTCATATTTATTACCAAACGCCACCTGCCCGCTTCTCGTCACATCATCTTCACTTCCCATTTGGATCAGGACAGGGATTAGGTACAAACAGCCCAATCTCGCCCTTCACCCACAGCTCTTGAGGAGAACGCCTTCTCTCCCCTGCAGGTCAGAAAGTCAATCGCTTTATTCTACGTTACCGACTTTTTGCACCAGGCCACCTCCTTCCAGATTGCTGTTTCGGGTCTGCCGAGCGCACGGTGGAGCCCTCTGCACGGAGGCTCCACCCCGTCCCCGCAGAGCTCTGCCCTGGCCCCCTGGGCCCCGCGCTGGCCCGGTTCCAGCGCTGGCATCTCTGCCCGGCACTCAGGGCCCGGCTGCCTTCCGCACCCGTGTCCGACACACCTTTAGCTACTGGCACCCAAATCCCTGCAGGTGTTTTGCCCCTACCCGAGACATAGAGCCACCGTTTTCACAGTGACTTCAGCACTGTCAGCGTTGCAGGTGGGTGACTGCATCTTTATGAGACAAGTGCAATGTGCAGAAAATACCTGTCTTACCTCTTATCCGCTTTGTCATTCAGTTTCCAGATAAATAGAATAACAGGCTTAAATGACATTACTAAAAACGCCCTTGCAAATAGCATGCATGAGCTTTGCATTCTCAGCTTCTAGCATAGCCTGGATACGGGCTGACCCTGGGGAAGGAGGAAAAGACAGACGGTTCTTCCTACATTTCGAGCAGTGTGGTCTGCGTATAACTGCTTCCCAATCTGACCATGTCAAACACTGGTTAGAATATTTTTGTGTGTTTTTATTTTATTCAGAAAATTAGTTATAATTCCTAAGGGAACAGATATACATGCAAGGGTGTTTTTTTTTTGCCCCCCCCCCCAGAGGATGATTTGGATTTAGATAAAGAATTCAAGGAAGGAGAAAATGAAAATACATCAGTACACAATAACTGCATATAAATCAACATTTAATAGGCAAATATAGTAAATAAATAAAAACCCATTATATCTTATGTGAGAAAGGTGAGAATTTAGTAAATAGAATTTAATATGAAGTATTTGTTTTATTTTTTATTTCAAAACATTTTTTTCTCTTCATTTTGAACTTTTTTGAGTTGTGGGTATTATTTGTTCTCTGTCATGCTGAGTGTGTACTTGAATTATGTCAAAATGACAATGATCTGGTATCACCATAAATCAGATTTCCAGTGTTCCCAACTGCTCATACAAATTTTGCACTGAGTATTTTAAGTACATACATTTTTCAGGGTGAAATAAAAAGCTTCAGTGATATATGGCAGATGATCTTGCTCTTCTGTGGTAGGAAAGAAAGGATGGAATTTAAATGTCATTGTAATCTATATTCTAAAGTGCAAAAAGAGAGAGCGAGATTTCAGACTTCCACCAATAAAACAAGTAAGAGGCCTAAGTGACTGTATTTTTTTTTTCATATTTAGCAGTTTTATCTTCTATGAAAAGCCCCAAATGACTTGAAAATCTGTGCCAGGCATAACTATATTGCTGCTTAATGCTTAGGGTGTTTTATATATTTTAAAATATAGCCATTTAGGGAAAAATCTATTTCAACTTAGAAAAACTTCATGACACTCCTCATACCTACTCACCCTACATAGAGTCAGAATGTTGCGTGGCTTGAAATTACTCAGCCAGTTTATACAACCACGGTTGCATTTTCAATTAAATTAATTAACACATCCATCATGGCCCATGCTGTACATTTTAGATCCTCAAACTCATTCTTCTTACAACGCAAAGTTTGTACCTTTGACTAACCAAAATGGATTTTCATTCCATAAAGTACCATGGCTTCATGTTTTATTTATTCTCCTGAAGAGGGTTTACAGAGAGAGGGATCAGTGTTAATAATACTCAGAGTTAATTTATTTGATAGTTTAGTCTGAATTACAATATTATATGATGAATTTTTTAAAAATCTGTGAGTGTCTTAATTGAGGCCAACTTATCCAAGAAAGCGCTGGATAACAGCTTTAGCGGCTGTAATTATTGGTCCTGTTTAATTAGAAACAGACTGTTAATAGAGTTTGTTATCTAGAGGGAGACACAGGGAGACAAAGAGGCGGTGGGGGAGAGAGAAAGAAGTTGGGGGGTGGAGAGACTGAATATAAAGTATTTGTTCTCATACTGTGTTTTTCTGGAAGAACAGAATTCCCAGATTCACGCTTAGATTTTTTTCATAAAGGCTGCTACATACGTTTGAAAAAAAAACAAAAACAAGAGGGCAAGATCATCGAGTTTTGCATATAACAGGAAACGTGATTTTTTAAGGATCTTTTACAGTGTCTATATATTGGAATTGAGGTGTTTTATACTAAATGCGAAAGTAACAAATTTTATTGTAGAGAGAAAAGCTGCAATTCACAGCATGATGGAAATGAAATAAATTAACATTTAAGAATTAGCTCATAACTCTGATTTAAAGTTACTTAACATTTTTTTAGGTAGAATAACGAGGAAGAGTTATAGGAGGACAGCAATAGAAAAAGAAAACTTTCATCATTCAAACAGTTGTGAACAGTATCTATCTTGCGTAATTTCTGGTGTTTGTCTTTGCATTCCTGTAGCTGTGGGTCTGGCCGCGTGCCAAGAGCCAACCCTTCCCAGCAACGGTATCAAAATCGGAGATCGCTACATGGTGAACGATGTGCTCTCCTTTCAGTGCGAGCCCGGATACACCTTGCAGGTATCTCTCCCTGGAGTTCTCAGTAACAGAAAGTGCAACATGGGAATCTTTGGGCCGCTCCCTTAAAGATAGAGCCTGCAGTTTGTACCCAGAGGGCTAATTTGGTTTTCCTCTTTCAGTCTGTGATCCGAACTAGTCATATTAAATCATGCACATTGATAATCTTAATCATCATTTGGAAATAGCATTGAAAAGATAAAGTACTGTTTCAAAACTAAGCATTCTATGTTTTACAATTATTTTATTTCTAAATATATTTTCTCCTAATAACTGTGCAGAGAACATTCTAGGGGCCAAGCATTAACCGTCTCTTTACCCCCCAATAAGTGAGTCTGCTTGAGTCATGTGCTGTACCGCTCTGCAAACTGTGGTCATCATTCAGTTCAATAAATTATCATTAAATGCCTACCTTGTGCTAGGTAAACAAGGCATCCAAATAATAGATTTAAATAATTTTCAAGAAATATTAAGTAGGAGGTTTTCCATATACTTCTATAGTTTTTAAATAGTTTTTTATATAAAAGTTTTTATAAACAATGTATAGCAAGATTAGTCATTTTTCTGTTATTTATTTTCTGGTTTGACCATGAATAAGCTTACACCAAGTATAGTTTCTATCACTTAGCATAATTCTTATATAAGTCTCCCTGCCAATAATAAAAATTGATCATCAACACATGTATATCCCAAAGTCTAGGAGAAATATTTCAGCCTGCTGACATTCCTACTGTTCAGTTCATTCAGGTAATAGAGTATGTTGGCTGTATGTGTATTAGGATATTGAAGCTGGTAATTTTTCAAGGAAATTTATTTTAGCCATGTTCTGTAATGACTTAAATAAAACAGCCCAAGTAAGCATCAGGAAAGAGTTGCAACAACACAACCGTGAAATAACACCATTGCATGAGATTCAATTTCTGCGTGTCTGTTGGGGTCAACGTCTAGTAGAAACAAATCAAGTGACAACACCAACATAGCGAGCAAATGTGGAACGCTGAGTGCTGTTCCCAGTGCTTCCTATACAAAACCTCGTTACTCGCCATCAACCGTGTGATGTGGATACCATGTGATGTGTGCTTTAAGCCTGGAGGAAGTATCTATAAAATCCCTAGCACACCTTAGTAAATGAAAACTATTGTTGCTATTATTATAAACAGATGTCAATGTATTAAGTCACCTTCATGAAAGCAAGTCTACAGCTTACATTGTAACGATCTTGGTAGGTACAGCCATCCGTGCTGGGACTTAGAAAAAGACGGGAGACAGAACTGGAGTTTCTGTAGTGGAAACTGGAGCCAGGAAGCACCTCTCACCAAGGTTTTAACCAAGCACACAAGGCTGTTTAGGCTGATCCTTTCAGACACGGCTTTTCTGCTTCACATGTTATGATGTAAACAACTATGCATCATATCTCAAGGGGTTCATTTATAGGGACACCTCAGTCTGTGCTATCTGCCATTTTTCTTTCATGTTTATCTGCCATTTCTATGCCTTTTTTGGCTTGCATTATAATTGATGGAAATCACGTAAATAGTGTATTCTCTCTACTCTCCCCCAAATTCCCACGCTGTAATACTTGGTTTTGACCATGGATGGTCATTGAACATCTTTCTACTTGGTGATGATGTAACTTTACAGTCTCTGTTAGCGTTATTTTGTTGTTGTTGTTGTTTACTAAATGATATTACTGCAACCCTCAGAGAAGGAAATAGAAAGGATTCTTTGGTAAAGAAATTTCTTATAATGAATTGTTTAATGTGCTGCCTAGAGATGCAGCCTGTGGACACACTTCTACAGCCCAATCAGACCTCGTCTTAGCTCTGTGTTTCAAAGGCAAACTAAGCTATTTTTTTCTTCATTACAAACAATGTCAAGCTTTGAGTTTGCAAGCTGCTGTTTGTCATTCACATGAGCAAGACAGGGTTCTGAATTATTTTAAATTGCTAATAACTGACAATTTTACTAACACAGTAATACTTTTTGAATGTCAGCGTGCATAAATTACACATTAGTTATGAAAAGCATTGTTCCTTGCATAGTAAACACATGAATGTCTACAAATACATATATGCCTAGTGAGATTCGTGGGCGTGGCCTGACACTGAAAAGAAATCCTGAATATTTGAATGATTTATGATTTTCATTTTCTCTAGACCTGTTTTAGTCTTTCTTTTAAAACAGAAAATTCTCATTTGGGTAAAAACTAGTAAATACATAGAATCCTGTCTTGTTTTTGATTCATTACAAAAATTTTAGCTATAATCACTCATTTGAATTGTTTTTACTAAGATCCATAGCAGAATATGATAGATTGGTAATAAATGACTATTTTATTGGTAGTCTTCAATAAATATCTCCAGAGGCTTTTGTACTTTGTTTATCCATATTTCAGAAAGAAATTTATGAAAGATAATTTAATGGATCAGAGAATGAGTATACACAGAGTATGAATGTTAGCAGCAAAAACACTGTCCAGATATCCTCTTTAAAAGCATAGTCTTCCTTACTGTCACTACGTTTAACAATGTCAAAAGGTGTGATAAAATTAGTCTGGGGCAGGTGAATTGAGTATGTTTTTAAGCTTAGGGAATCGGTTTGCCATTGATAACTGCATTAGCGCAAATTCTTGTTTGATGCGTTCCCGGTGTGGCCGGGATTATTTAACATGAATTGAAGACATGTTTTTCAATTGCTGCTATGCCAATGGTCGGTGACAAATGGAAATTCAAGAGATAAGTAAGCCTGGCAGATAAGGATGTTGAGTCCCAATCAGGAAAAAAGAAAAAAGAACATCGTCCGCACACAGAGGTCCCCTCTGTTACCTTCTCTTTAATTTGTAAGAGAAATTTTAGCAGGAAACATCTGAGTTTAACCCTCCCCTGTGTGATTTTTAAAAGAGGCAGACTAGAATAGATTTTATAAAGCTTAAGGTTGATGCAACAAACAGGCATATTGGAAAAAAGAAGCTGAGAGTTAAAAACTTTGTATACGCAAAGGACAAGGAGACCCTGAGTGAGGAGTGCCACTGTCCCTGCAGGCGGGTTAATTTGACGGCTGTGAGGCTGGTTAGCTAGTGATGAAGGGACTATTACATCTTTCTTTTCTGTGATGAAGGAAGATCTGACCCATTTCCTTTCTGAACCGTGTGATCATGTGACTTGTAACCAGGCCCAAGCAGGAAGGTTACATTTTCATAAGCAGATAAAGTATCACTGACATTTTACCCCTCTAATCAATACCTACTATTTCCTAATCATTTTTGGCCTTTCAGACCAAAAGCTATAAATTCTGATGATGGGGGAGGAAAAAAAAGCATACTTTGGCCCATCATCAACCTTCTGCAAATATTAGCAAAGGATACAGGCAGAAATATGGCCTGTTTAAAGGAAAGTTGCAAGATTGTCTTTTTAGTAAAAAAGAAATACAGTAGTAATGGATTTTTTTTTATGTTGGGTCAAAATATATGATGCATTAGTAATCATTAGTAGGACTAGATTTTACAATTTCTGGTGTTTTTCATACACAAATCCTTAAAGGCTCTATTTTCAGTTACATGAGTTTTATCTCATTTTCCTGCAACAGGGCCGTTCCCACATCTCCTGCATGCCGGGGACCGTGCGCCGCTGGAACTACCCGTCGCCCCTCTGCATCGGTAGGTGGGTAGGTGG
>CM052451.1:22589097-22658397 GCA_028533085.1 Varecia variegata
TCTCTGTTCTGAAAATATGCCTGGAGACCTACTGATGCCCATATTGTGCTGAAAGAATTCCTTGGACTTATTGCTTGAAATAAAACTTAATAAAGGGATCCTATTCTTTAATCTTCTCTTCTTGTTATAATCTCTTCATGTCACATTTTTCAGTATGTTGAAAATGATGAAATTTCACTTACAAGGCATTCGCAGTGCTGATGTGTCCTTTATGTTACAGACACAGAAAATTTTGCACAATATTGTGTTCTCCATTAAATATTATTTTAAACTGTGAATTTTTGGAGGGGAGGTGTCTGCATCCATGATGGTAACTACTGTGACAGAATACCAGAGATGGGGTGATCTGTGACGAATAGGAGTTTATTTCTCACAGTCCTGGAGTTACTGACTGTTCAGCACTGAGATTACACAGCAGAACCCAATTGTAGATGGGGATCTAGAACACTCCCATAGTACAGCTTTTGCTTAATGTTTCTATGTGTACATGTGTAAGTTACTAATATGTACATATAGGTTTCGATCAAACATTTTCATATGCTTGCTCACTAATGACTCAGTCTTTGTCCTCTTTAATAAATAGATTGTGACAAGTTGATCCTTGCAACTCATATCTTTATTTGCAAAAGAAATAAGTGTAAATTATGGGTGTAACTTACATAGTATACAGATTACATGCCTCAGATAATTATATTCTGCATATAATAATTTTTCATTTATTGAATATCTACATAATATCAACAGAGTGTTAATTGTTTATACATCTGATGTTATTGAATTCTTACAATTACCTTTTGATGTGTGGATTAATCTGTGGTCCCCAAATCCTGGACCACAGACTAGTACCAGTCGTGGCCTGTTGGGAACCGGGCTGCACAGCAGCAGGTGAGCAGCAGGTGAGCGAGTGAAGCCTCATGTGGATTTACAGCCACTCCCCATCATTTGCATCACCGTATAAACTCTGCCTCCTGCCCCCTGGTCCATGGAGATATTCTCTTCCATGAAACCGGTCCCTGGTGCCAAAAAGATTGGGGACCGCTGCTATTAATAACCTGAGAGTAAAGAGACAATGTTTATTAAGTAACTGAAGCCACACAGCTAGGGAGAGTCTGCAACCAGGGCAAATGCAGAGACTGACTTTAAAGCCTGTGCTCATAAATGATAATTAAAGGATGAATAATGGATCATTTGCCTAAGCAATTGAGAAATGTAATGCTATGTTAGTACAATTAAAGATAAAACAACCAAGAAACTTTGGTTTAGATATACCAAAAAGAAGAAAATTCTCCAAATTTTGAGAGTGTCAGATAATGCCAATACTAATTGGCATTTTTAAAAGTGATCTATGATGTCTGTCACAGAGCAATCATGCAAAATTTGGGTAATAAACGAATAGATGAATGAACACTAGATTTTAGCAGGAAACTGCCTTCATCCCGTGAGCCTGAATTTAGTCTGTGAGAATTATGCCAACTAGTCCTCATCGAATCAGAAGGGTTATAATTTTATTTGTGATAGTTGACAACCTCTATTTTAAATCCCATCAAATAGCCTTTCGTTAAGACACTTAAGGATTAAAAAGTATAGCTCAAAACCAAAAAAAAAAAAAGGGGGGGAGGGGGACTTCTTAAGTCCTTGGAATCGGGGTGCACGTCTCAAATGCTTTCAGATTGAACAGCGTAGCGATAAAGCTTTTCTGTTTCGGCCTCCTGGGTGTGAATCCCTTTACCGTAGGGCTCCATACGTGTTTGTGGAATGGCATCTGTCCCACCTCACCTGACAGAGAAATGCCATTTCATTCCGTGCAAACCCCGAATGAGAATTGTAAGGAAGCTGAACGCTGGGTGTGCTTCAGTGAGCAGAAGGGAAATGAGGGTTTGTGAGCATGAACAGATGATTATCTGAGCACAATGTGAGAGAAAGAGATGAGAAAACTAGATATTGGAACATCGTGAGACACAAACAGAATCGAAAATGATGAAATCTATGGCATTTGTGCATTCAGTAAATCAAGACGAGCATTTTCCAAACGCTAAGCAGTTTCCCCATGGACTCATTACTTTAACACAAAAGATTATTAATTATTTTAACTAATAATTAATAATGCCCACAATGATGCCTGCATATCTGTGGTTTTTCTTCCCCATCCAGTACGAATGGATCAGTGCAGTTGCCTTACGTGCACATGTGTGTACATGCACACACATACACATGTGTGTTTCTGATGGTGGAAATAGCTGATCATAAATTTAAACACAAGAGAATTCTTAGATCTTGAATTTCCCAGAAGTTCGAATCTTATTAGTACTTAATTTTCTTTTACTTTTTGATAATTTTCCATTATACTTATTTAATATTTTGATAAACAAAGTAGAACCAAAACAACTAACCAGAAAAAGTCCAGCTAAACCACAGATAACCTTGCAGAACAGAAAATAGTCCCAGCTGAGGGCCAGAAGAGCTACTCTCTGGCCACAGGTCTTACTCAAAGTCGTCGTGCCAGGCTAGCTAGGAATTCATCCTTCCGACTCTCAATTTCCTTTATCTATAAAATTATGCCTCTACAAACTCATCCGTGCAGTTCCTCCAGCTCTAACACGCTGCATGCATATTCTCACTAGAATCTGTGTGAAAAAGTTTAAATTATCTAAATTTAAATGCATGGTGTGAACAATATCTTTAATGTTGATTGAGTAAAAGGAGGCCCTTGATTCAGTTACTGCGAAACTCTTCTTTAGCAAGAGCAGCTGAATCGGGTGCGGGATTGGTGGGAATGCCATCCTTTGCCGGCACCTGTTTCATTACCGTAACGTCACTTGAGAATTTTTTCCTTGACCCGTAGTAGATAAGTCTGGATCGGAGCTAGTGAATTTAAGAAGAAAGTGTTGACACTGAATTCTCCCCACATCTTACTTGTTTTAAAGTTCCCTTCTTGGTGCCTGCCTCTCTGTAGCACAGCCGTTCACGGAAAAGCTGCCCTGTGTCCCAGTGGGCTGTGCCTTCGCCCGGGGGTCTCTCCTTCCTGCCTCCCGTACCTTAGGTCTTCACACCTTGTTTTCTGACAAATAACTTATAAACTATGAGATTTGTGATAATAGGTGCCTTGCGGATCTTAGGTAAGGTACCTGCCTTGCATCAGAACTTGGGCTAGATAATTATAAAGATGTTTTCTGACCACGTTTCCACTGTTTCTCACTGACCTTTTGTATTCTTAAAATTTTGAAAATGTGTATACTTATGTCACACCCTAGGAATACAATTAACAGCTTTTATAAGTATTCGAGATGAAAACGAGGAAAAACTAATGATAATTCACATTTCTAATAAACAGAAACCATTTCCTACAAGAGTAAGACTGGATCTGTTCCGTCTCTTCTCAGCTGTGTCCTGCGGAATCCCAGAACCCCCAGGAAACGGCTCCTTTGTGGGCGACGAGTTCACTCTGGGCAGCAAAGTGGCCTATGAGTGTAACGAGGGCTTCAGGCTGGACGCCGGTCAGCAGGCTACGGCCGTGTGCCAGGAGGACGGGCTGTGGAGTAACAAGGGGAAGCCGCCCAGCTGTACACGTAAGTGCTCACGCGTGTCGCCCATCCTTGTCGCTTTAGTCAGGAACTGAATCCATGGGGAGCGCGCGTGTTCCGGGGTGCAGGGGTCCCCTACCCCACTGCGGGGGGACTAGGGCTCTTTCCTCGTAGCAATATTAAAGCCAGATTTATTCCATGCAAAGTACTCCAGCTGTTTAAGATGAGCTGTGCACTCCTGAAAGCTGATGGCTGCTGTTGGTTCCATCAGCATAGATGCCGTGTCATTGTCACAGCCAACCCCGTTCTGAGATGCCGTTTTCAGTTTGGGGAGATGCAATTAGAGGAAATGGAGACATTAAGCCCAGCAACAGCTCTCTACACAGATACTAAAATGTAACTCAGCGCGAGCTTTCTTCTTCATCTCCCGTCGAAGTTCTTTGATGCCAAAGACGATGTCTGGTTTGTTTGTCACCTGTGCTGCACGACCACACTGAGGCACAGTAAAGGCAGCACTCGTCTGATTTGCACAGTGCAATCAATTTTCTGGAAAGCTGTTTACAGTCTATGAGACTCTTAAAAAGGTCAAAAGTTTGTGTCTATTCGGGAACCCTAGTCTTAAAAAAATAATAAAGTCTATAATGCAAAGTCACATAAATGTTCTCTCTCTCACACACACACACCTTCTTCAACAAGATTTTCATTGCAGGTATATTAAAACTAGCCTCACATTGGAAATAATGTAACCTCCCACTTTCTCTAGGTTGGAGACTATCTAATATTTCTATATATACAGTGATATTTTTTGCTCTACTTATAGCAGAAGGGATCCGCTATGGTCTTCAATTATAAAATCAGATCACTGGACTCTTTGTGTACAGTATTATTTTGGTCATGTTAAAGACAGTGAACTACTTAGATATGAATATATAAATGTCTGGAAAATAGTTGAATTCTCACCAACAGTCTTTATTTTTCTCACTATCACTTTTGTCATTTTTATTGCACTTCCTTAGATTCAGTTCAGCAATATTAAAACAACAAATAATATTTCCTGGTTATTTTCAATTTAATAAGGTATTGTTTTATTGCAATTAAGTAATGCAGTGGAAAGCTAGGATAGCAAGATACATTGGTACGATTTCTGAGTTCCATCCTGAACAAAATTATTCTCTCAAAATAAGAACTTAATCTGACAGATGGCAATAACACACATGTTTTGGGTTTATTTTAATAAGAGTGGCATCCCAGACTTAAAGCAGTGCTCATTTTGCACGTAGCCTGGAGATCATTAATGATGATACCACTTTTAAAGTGTGTATTACCTGCTAGATTTTTCAAATAGCTTGTCTATAAATCTCATAAAAAAAAAAAAAAACACCCTGGAAAGGTGGCACCCTGACGACCTCACAGAGGCGATGAAGCTGCTGATTGGCAGAGGTGAGGCTTGACTCCCACTCTGTCCAGCTTTGAATCCTATGCCCCCTTCTGGTGCCATGTTCCTCCACCCTGGGCATGCGCTGAAATCCTCTACAGAGCTTTAAAGTAAATACTAGCATCCAGGTTTGACCCCCAGGGATTCTGAGTTAGCCAGTCTTGGGTGGAGACCAGGCATCCATTTTTCATAGATTTTTTTTTAAGTTCTCTGGGTGTTATGCTAAAATGTCAAGTATATGCTATTCCTATAAAATGGGTTTTACAGGGAAACCCATTTTAAATTTGTATACTGTCTGAGAGAGACTTGATAAATGACAAGGTAACTACATAAAATATAATTTTTATTTTCACATCTTTTGTGTTTTTGTTAATAGACTTTATCTTTTAGAGTCTTAGATTCACAGCAAAATTGAGTGGAAGGTTCAGAGTATTCCAATATACACCCTACCTCCCCCCAAACCCTACAGCATGCACAGCCTCCCCACTATCCACATCTCACCCAGACTGGTGTGTGTGCTACAAAGGATGAACCCACATCGACATGTCATCACCCAGAGACCATGGTTTATGTTGGGGTTCACTCCAGGCATGGACAGTCTGTGGGTTTGGAAAAGTGTGGAATGACATGGATTCACCGTTACAGTATCTCACGGAGGAGATTCTCTGCCCTAAAATCCCCCGTGCTCCATCTGTTCATCCCTCCTTCCCCCAACCCCTGACAACCACTGATCTTTTCACCGTCTCAGTAGTTTTGCGTTTTCCAGAATGTCATACAGCTGGAATCCCACAGTAAGAAAAGGCTACTGCCTTTCCGATGGATGTCTTTCACTCGGTACCATGCATTGAAGTTCCCTCCGTGTCTTTCTTTGCATGGGTCTGTAGCTCACTTCTTATTGCTGAAAAATATTCCGTTGTCTGTATCTGTATGCACCATGGTTTATGTGCCCATTCCCCTGCTGCAGGACGTCTTGGCTGCTTCCAAGTTTTGCAAGTATGAATAATGCTTATATAAACTACTGTGCATTGACTTCTATAACCTTTTATGTTTGTGTTGTATTTAAATATAAACAATTTCAGGTACACGTGTAAATTGTATATGTGCATGTCTGTGTGTTTGTGTTTGTACTGGGTATATGTTTGTGTGCATTTATATCTGTATCACAGGGCAGCAGATTCTTTTACTGGCACTTAGTTTAATTGTTTTTGTTTTTCTCTGGGGGAAAAAAAGTCATCTCAACCTTCACTTTTGTTAGCCTAATTGAAAAATGATGTTTTGCGGTCATCAGGCCTCAATCTCCTTGATCTCTTAGTTGCCTTTTCTCTGGCCATCAACAGTGTATAGAAAACCACAAGAAAGACTGAAAAACCACAGGGAAAATCACCTGCAGTTTCATCAGCCAGAAAAACCCACCTCAAACCTTTTACATGCATTCGAACTATTTTCCTTCCACCCGTGAAAATGAAAAACTTTTGCCAAATTAAATTCAGCAGAGTTTTATTCGTGTTGGCAACGATGCATGAGTTGCGCAGCCCTCCAAAGCGGAAGGCGTTCGGAGAGCCGCGCCCAGCCACCTGCGCAGGTGCATCATGGACGGAAGGAAGCGGCTTGATGGGCCACAGGTGGGCCCGGCTCCTGTGGGCGTGGTCTGACCAGCGGGCAGCCTGTGATTGGCTGAGGCTTGGGGACCTGTTACAAGAATATGCTCTGAGTCTGGTTGCGGTTTGTTTCCGGTCTGAGTTAGGCTGCAGTTCACAACGTAGGAGTGTGAGGATTGGTGCTTCTCATGAACCCAATCGAGAAGGGTTGACGTAATATATGAATTAAGAAGGAGCCTAGTGGGGTGGGGCAGGCAGATGTTCCAGCCAGAGGGAACCGCTGGTGCTAAAGCCAGGTGTCTGAGTGCGGCTGGGGGAAGAGGTTTGCTGGAAGTGTCGCCTTGGGTGTGTCCCCTGGTGAGAGGCTGGGTCTCCAACCGCCCCTGCTCACGGCGAGCTGGAGCCAGGTGGCATGACCCTAAGGCAGGGCTGGGGGGTCGAGAGAGCGTGGGGGAGGGGAGGGAGGTTCTGGCGCCGTGCAGGGGGCGGGCGGGGTGGGGGCAGGACGGCAGTGTCCGGTCCCGACTCCGGCCACGTGCGCTGCTCCCGAGACGCGAGTCGCACGACGGAGCAGGCACCTGGCACCTGCAAAGCGCTCTGATTCTGTGCGAGTTCGGTGCCCCCCGCTCTGTGCCCGCTCCCGCCTCGTCGTTCCGCGGGGCTGAGGCAGGGAGGGCGCCGTGACACCCTGGGTGGCAGCCACGGCACGGCCGGGCCCTGGCCCCGCTGGCGCTGCCGGTGCAGGAAGCGGCTGCGCGGGTTCCGCGGGCGAGGCCTGGACCGAGGGACCGGCTTCTAACGTCACGCTGGTTTTCGCCACCAGAATTAGGTCACAGACATTCAGACGCTTTTTCTACTCTGTCCCTCAGACCGTCTTTGAAAATAGTAAATAAAATCGCGATTTGCAGCAATTTCTGGGCCTGTCTTCCTGCAGTACACAAAGAAGGAGATGGACTTTCCCATTAATATTTATTCCAGTTCTCACTCTTCTTTCTACTCCTAATTTTCACTCATATGTTTTCATTTCCTCAGTTTCTTTCTGGTTTTTTGGTGCCATACATTTTCTTGGCAGGTTAATTTTCAAAGCGCACACAGACACATGTGCACAAAAACACACGTTATTATAAATATATGTGATTGGCACCTACTTTGTCAGACGCTATACTAAAAATAAAAATGTGTAAAAATCCACAACGTTTACAATAAGTGAGCTCATAGCCTAGCAGAAAACAAAGAGATGTAAGCAAACAATTAAACTAGGATAAGATAATTACAAAACAAACAAAATAGCATTTTCATGAAGAAAGAAGTAGTTGCAGAGAATTTGGAAATTGCTGCTGTAGATGATGTTAGCTCCAAGAAGACTTCGGATTCCCTCATGTATGCCAAAGTTGAGTCCTTCTTGGCAGAAATGGAGTGTGTAGAAGTTAGTTCAGGTCGTTAAAAACAATCAAGTTAATTCTAGAAGCACATATTTGGGTGAAATGAAATGTATTATATTTGAAATATTCAGTCAGATTCAGATTGAGTTATGGATTTATAAGGCTGAAGCCTTTAAAGAATTTTCGGAAATGACACTCTTGCCTGAAATTCTAAAGATATTCTGGCTAGATAAAAATATTACTTATATTATTGGATAAAACATTTAAATATTCATCTCAATTTAGAGTAATTGCTTTATCTAAAAATTACCTAAGAGAAATAAATCTAAGGATTATTTTTATATTAGCAATTTTTTTCATATTTTAAACCTCATTGATATTACTGTGATAATACCAAAAAGGCCTATTTTTTAAGCTTATTTGCACATAGTACTTTTAAATTACTGATAGAAAACTAAATGAGATTTTTATGACATTTTTGGTTATGTTTGACTCAATTATAATGAACTTGTATAGAACTTAAATTTAAAATATATTTATACTATGATTCTGAAAGAAACTATGATTTCTCTAGCCAGTTCTTCCAGGTTTAGTAAATTAAGCAATCTGGTCACTTTTGTTGGTAATTGATTGTGGTAGATGTTAGCTAATTAGATGCTTCATATTTGTAGAACTGGTCTGGTCCCTAACTCCATATACTTTATCTTAAATCTTACTGTGCTTTTCAGAAAAATACATACTCACATGCAACTGAAGCTTTGCATCTATTTTCAGCATATTTATAAATTCCTTGAAGTCCACCCTAATATTATCATACTGCTGCCGCCAGCACTGTTGCCGCTACTGCTACTATTACTACTGCTATGGCAATTGTTACCACTGCTCTTTAATAAGCAACTGCTATATCTCAGGCCTCTTCCTGGTGGCACGAGTAGATTATCTCCTTTAAGACTTGTTAAACATCTTTCTAAACAGTGTCAATGCAGTGTGCCCGTGTGTGTCCAAGCTGGTTTTCAATGACACAGTTCCTATTCCAAGTTCCTCAGAGGATATTGAGGCAAATTCCATGTATGATTTTCATATACGTATGTGCTCGTTACCCTGGTGAAAATTTTCCACTCCGACGCACCACATACCTTGTGGAAGGGATTTGCCCCTCGCGTCTCGGTCTGAAGGCAGCTTCCCCGCACATCCGTAACGAGGCAGTTGGGAGCATTTTACGTGTGGGATTGTTCCCGTGGGATTCTGTGGGTCACAGAGGAACTCTGAAGTAACAGGGAACGCCACTGACTTTTCCCTGCACGACCAGGTTCATAGAGCAGCCTCTGACCCTGGAGGGAGAAATGATGACGCTGCGTATGTTTCCTCCTAGCGGTGCCTTGCCCCAGCGTGGAAGCTCAGCTCTCGGAACGCGTCCTCTGGAGGCTGGTTTCGGGATCTCTGAATGAGTACGGAGCCCAGGTGTTGCTGAGCTGCAGTCCTGGTTACTACTTGGTGGGCCGAAGGCTGGTTCAGTGCCAGGCTGATGGGACGTGGAGCGTAGGCGAGGAGAGGCCCAGCTGCAAAGGTAGGTGGCAAGTGAAGCCTCCCGGTGCTAAATTACTGAATTACTTACATCCCTGGTGCCTCCCTGCCGTGGCTTTACTCTGTCATCGTCCTACAGATCAAAACTGGTCCTATAGGCCAACGGCACATGGCATGTCTTTCATTACAAGGACAAATACGCATTTTTACGTGACATCCTTAAAACACACGACTGCTGGATTTAAAGTTAAATGTTGCCTTTTCCTTGTTCATGATTATATTTTTATAAACTTTAAAGTATTAGAATATTCAAATATTTCAAATCAGCTCAAAAACAAAGCAGGCCTATGTTTCAAAAGATGACAGTTATTCCACACACTGGCTGTTTGAAAGTTCTAATTAGGATCTTGGGAAATAGTGTTTATGCGGAAGATATTGTGTTTGCCAATAATGACTGTCTGGAAAGGGGAGATGATTATTCTCTTAGGTACAAGATAAGTGGTTAAAGCTTTGAGTGAGTTTCATATGAAATATGAATAATTAGAAAAAATAAGACAATATTAGTATTGTTCAGAGCGCGGTTTGATTCAGACGTACCTAATAATACAATCTGTAGCTGATTGTTCACAGGACGTTATCATGCAGAGGAACAGGTCATTAGACCAGTGTGTAATTCATGAGGTGCACAGCTTAGTAAGAATAAACCAGAATTCAAACAAGGAGACAGACACAACAATGAAGGCTTGGCTACCTTTGATACTAATTTTAGTTCCACGTTTAACAGAACAAATGCTCATTATGCACGAACACAGCCTCTTCCCCGGGAACACACAGGTGAATGAGGGAGGATCACTGACCTCAAGGGGTTCCGGTCTGGGTTTCCCAGAGGAGCCCTGCCCGAACCTCCTTCCCGGGGAACTGTCAGGGGCTCCTGGTCACTGTGACGAGTGTCCTGGTCACGGACACGAGTAATGACCTGGTCACAGGGTGTGTAGTGAATCTCCCTCTGCCACACTCGCGCCATGTGGTGAGCACCCTCCTCCCGACACGCTTGCTGGTCCTCAGCTGCCCACCCTTGAGTGTCAACCTGTGACCTGGAGACTCCAGCGGTGGGGACACTGAGGCCCGATGAGGAGAAGGGTTCAGAAGCATTTACCTTGTGCCTCTTTCGGACTCTTCCAGCCAACGTCATTTTGTCTGTTTCAAACCAGAAATAGGATCTTAAAAATAGACGCGCATCGGCTCCCTGGGGCTGGGTGTCCAGGCAAGGCTTCTGCAGATACGCAGCTGCCGCTTGTCTTCCTAATTCCCCAGGGATGCCCAGCTGCAAAGTCCCCGTCTGCTCAGGGCAGGGACGGGCTGGTGGGTGCCGGCTGTGCCACAGCCTGTTATGCTAACGGCGCAAACCGCCACTCCAGGAGAATTTGCACGTGGGTTTGAGAGCCTTCTGTGTGAGGGAGGTTCGCAGGAACCAGGCTCCCCGAGTCTCGCACCACACTGGTTAGCAGCAAGGCGCCAACTTCGCTGGGGCAAGAAAGCAAAGTCCTTGGTTAGTATTTCTGCGTCCAGCCTCCACGTTCTAGAAAGTCGGTTTTCCTGACTCCAGTCTCACCCGCTGTGTTCTGGCGGTTCTGATACGGAGTCTGGCACAGGGACGGCCACCACTCACCCATTTCTCTTCCTGCACCCAGCGGTCTCGGGACACGCTTATTTTGTAAACTGCCGTCTGTTCCTGGACTCACACGGCCGGGCACGAGCTGTCCTGGCACTTGGTTATTTGTCTCTCGAAGGTCATCATGGACATGTGGCATTTTTCCAGAATTGGTGGATTCTAACTGAAGTCACTCTTTGCTTTTTTTGTTCTCGTGTTTTTATCAGTGTTTGCAGTTCAGATGGTCACAATTTGGCCAGGGGGAGTCCCTTTCGCACGGCTTCTTCATTTTGTCCTTCTGACACCTTTGAAAGGTCCTTGTGTTGTCGTAACGACAGGATGGTCTATGCCCCTCCTGACTGTTTCTTACCCAGACGTGAAATCAGCTGTTTTCCGAGGAGCGCTGCTGCCTTTTGGTAGAGAGCCGTATCGAGACAAAATCTGTGCATGTGGCCAAGGGGACAGTTGACATGCAGTTTACTGTCACCGTCTGACCCAGCCAGAACTTTTCTGTTTTTCTTTTCCCCCTAAAAGGCCTGATATTGATGTTGTTGATTTATTTCTATTTCTACTTTTTTTTTTTTTTTTTTTTTTGCTGACTTTCTCACTAACAGAAGAGCTTGTGAAAGTTTTTTTCCTCTTTTAGGAAATATAAATGTCATATTAGACACGGGAATACTTGGTGTTGCAGTGGTGGTGCTGTCTGAAATGTCAGAAGACTTTATCACCCGCTACTCCCCTTCCCTCTTGCCTGAGTGTTTCGGAAATGACATCAGAGTACAGGAGTCTAGAAACCTCCACCATCAACATACACAGTAAGCCCTCTACAAAAAACACATCACTCGGAACACCCTAACGTTGAATTTTCTTGATAATACACACAAGTAAACGCCCAACTGACATCAGATAACACCAGGGACAGCTCACAGCCCCAGAGACAGCTGAGTTCACGTTTGAACATTCTCACTGAGTGAGACCTTCCTTTGGACTCATATCCAGTGACTGGTCGTGGATCTACCCCACTCGGCCTGATAAAGCAGTTGCAGACTCTGGTCTACACGGCATGCCTTCATGGATCTGGGAACAGCCACTGTGAGTCCTCGAGCCTTCTGTTCTTGTGAAGAGCCCCCCACGCGTGCCAGGCTGGTCACTCATGACTCACAACAGTCTGCAGGTTCCTGGGACCTTTCCCAGCTGGAACGTACTTGAAAGCACCTGCTCTTGACCTTATGCTTGTTTATCACACTCACAAGTAATACCCGTATTTTGGATAGGAGCGCCGTTTTTACAGGTATGAGAAATCATATGCTACATTGAGGGTTTTTTTTTTTAATTAGAGTAAATTTCAAGCTGGATGGTAGAATTGCAGGAAAGAGGGAAAGGAGGTTTTCCCGTGGGAAGGGAGGCGGTGGCTCGTAGTCCATGGTGACCGAGAGAAGACGCACTGCGGCTGGCAAGCTGGGGACGTTCCGGACGCCGTCAGCAGAGCGTCTTGCGTGTGCGAGGACTTGCCCTGAGAGTGCAAGGGAGGCACTTGGGATTGTGAATATTATTAATAGTGCATTTTTAATGGAAGAGGAAAAAAACAATGAATTCATTCTTTAGAAACTTTGGGGGAGAGAGTAGCATGGAAATAAGGCTTCGTGCGGTTTGCAGAGGTTATTTTCCGTGAGGTTTGCTGCTCCACACTGTTGCTGCTGTCCTCGGCAGTGTGGCAGGTTTGCTACCCCGGGAAACACCGGCCCAGAACCCCCTTATGCAGCCATTGGAAAGCTGGCACTCTGCCCCGTTAGTTCTTTACAACGCAGTAAACCTTATCAGGGGAAAAACTTAAAATAGTCACAAGCGTATTTTTAACAGTGGCTCAAAGGCTGGAAACACGCGCAGCAGCAGAGAGAGGCTTCGCTGGGCCCATGGCAGGAGCACTGAGACCTCCAGGAGGAATCGCGCTCCAATCTCATTGTTATTTAATGCTTTCCTGACAAGCCCTGAAGTTTCAAGACAAGATCCAATTATCTTAAATGGCTACAAATGGATCTTTAAATATCATGGTTCAAGGTGAAGTTCACGCTATGTTTGGAAAAAGGCTTAATGAAAAGTTCATGACAAATTGTAAAAATCTAAATCCTGCTCGAATGCATTGACATTTGGTACAGCAAACATGTTAGCAATATCACCAAGGGCATACGATACAACACTCTAATACTTTAGCAATCCCCAAAACTAATAAATCACGGAGGCTTTCTCAGGGACATTAATGTTCTGGTCGTGACGTACTCTCAGGTTGAACTTCCAGACTTCCGCTGAGCAGACACGCGGGGAACCCGGCCTGGCTGTGTCTGTCTGACCTTTAAACTGAGCCCGGGTTGCCCGTCATAGAGTGACATCAGCTCAATTAAAAGGGACGATCTCAGTGGCACATACATAAAATGTTTTCTTCATGTACCTGTAAAGATCTTTGCACTTTTTATTCACTGTATTAAGTAGGTTCTGATTTATTACTAATCCCAATTGAGCCCGATTATGTACAAATGGCTTTAATCTCTTACATCGTCCTCCCTTCAAGTCCAAGTACAACCCCACGTGGTAGCCGCCACTGTCCGCCCATAACAGGGCCCGGCGACGTTTAGCAAGTTGGCCAGATCCTCCAGCTGGTACCTGGAGAACTAGGCGTGGCCCCAGGGAGCCGACAGCGGAATCCGGGTTTGCATCACCGTGTCTCATTGGCTCCTGTCAGTTCACCACTAGTAAGGACTCGGCGGTGTTTGCCGCCCGCCGGCTTTGCCCTGGGCACCGAGCAAATCAGAACTCCCGGGGCCCTCTTCCTACTCTGCTCCGAATACTTGTCCTAACACTTTCATTCTTACCTGTACCCCCGTGATATTCTGAAATTTAAAAAAATAAATAAAAGAGTCAAAACTTAAAACACACGTGAGCCTCTGATGAGAGGCTGTGCCTGATGGCCGTGTGGCTTCCTTCCTCCTCTGAGAGGCCGCGGTTTGTGGACTTGAAGTGCCGAGACTTGAGTGGCGTAAGAAGGACACACAACTGGGTGCCCGTGAGTCTGTCCTCCAAACTGGAGCACGTTGGTGGCTGGGCGTGGACGTGAGCAACACTTGTGCTGGGACAGCAGGTGTGAGCCCGTGTGGGGCGCAGGGTCACCTCGCCGCGGCCACTTAAGGTCTGGCTCGTACACGCAGTTTTCAATTTCTCAACGGCTCCACGAGTCCTGCGTGGTCTGCGCCCTGTTGGAGCAGCAACGCTCGCAAACGACTGAGGAACAAAGCAGCTCAACTCGACCACCGCGGCCCGAGTCCTGGGTTTCAGTGTCGCTCACTCTGTCCCCGCTGATTGATTCTGGCACAGACAGTTCACACCCCTCATGTCTAACGGGCTCCCGGAGGCGTTCACTGCGATGACATCATCCCTGGGGTCCATACGGACAGAAAAGCAGATGATTGCCGACGTCTTCGATGAACATGCTCGTAGGGAAATAAGTTTGTGTGTGTGTATTTCTTCAGGACAGGTTTAGCCAGTTGTGAGGATGAAGATGAAATAATAGGTAATTGAAGGGATCTAGAATACTTTGGAACCCACGGTAAGCTTGTAAGTTTTCATTGAAAGGATTTGAGGGAAGGAACATTCAGCTGCCTAGATGACTGGTCTACCCAGCCCTGAGCAGACAGCCCTGGTCCATGTTTCTAATGAAAAGTAAGACTAAAGACTGGCTTTTTTGTTTTTAAGGACCAGAGTAATCTACAATTATTGAAATCTGAAATCATGTTTATTTTTTTTTTCCTTCTAGTGATCTCCTGTGGAAGCCTGTCCTTCCCACCGAACGGTAACAAGATCGGGACGCTGACAGTGTATGGGGCCACAGCTATTTTCACATGTAACACGGGCTACACCCTGGTGGGCTCTCACGTCAGAGAGTGCTTGGCCAACGGGCTCTGGAGCGGGACCGAAACTCGGTGTCTGGGTAAGTTAATCTATTATTCTGGCACTTATTTAATTCAAATAACACTTTAGAAATAGATGACGGCTGGTAACACACACGACTTATTACTATAAATGTCGTAATAGAATGTTACTAAATCCTACCTGGGGTCTTAATGCCACAATTCATAATATGGTGTCTTCTCTGAGCACCTGAAGGGATTTTATTTGTAATCTGAGCAATAAATAAAGGTCACATATTGCCATAAGTGACATAAAGACTCTTTTACTGAATGCAGAAAACATAATTATACTCAAATGCCATCGTGATTTTGAGGCACACAAAAGTGAATTTCAAAAATATTATACATTTTATCTTTTTAAAAATTTAAATATGTCAGCAAATTAAAGTGACATTAATCAAAATCAATGTAAGCACAGTAAATTAATTAAAAAGGAATGTGCCTGCAATAATTTGGCCTTCTTTTTCCCAAAGATTAAATTATTCTACATGATATTTTTAAAAAATGAGTTGAAGAATGTTTTGAATAAATGCATGAAAATTCTTAAATGAGTGGTTTAACAGATAGCAGTTACTAACGGGGCTCCTGGTAGGGTCACCAGTCATTCATAAAATACCTTGACTGGCTAAAGTCCTTTGGAATCTTCTCTGTGATTTTTTTGTAACGTTGTAATCATGCAAGGCCATAGAAGCTGGAAGGTTTAATCTTCGGAATCTTCATGAGCTAGGATCACTTTAGGAGCTAAGCCAGGACCAGGGAAATTTGAATAATAAACCCTGTTCTTTTTATTTGGGAGAATTTGAAGAAAGAGGCTCACAGTTGTAACCTTCAAGAAAACCAACCACCAAAAGAAGGTTCTCACACGTATACATGAAATGTAGTACTTACATGAATGCTACTTTAATACTCTGTTTGTATATATGTAATTTTATCACTTAATATATTTAATGCATTATATATCACTGAACACACACACACACACGTCTTGTTGTTGGATGTAGTCATTGCAGTCTTCAGCTGACTATGAGATTTCCTTGGAATGTAGTAGTACTTCATGTAGAGGGTCACATGTGCGTCTGAGGTTTTTTACACATTCCTAAATGTTCTTATGCACCTGGTCAGCCCCAGGGGAGAGCTCTCCCGTAGGCAGCTTTGGTGTGGACTAGACCCTCTGTGTCAACTTCAGTGGGACTTGTCACTGTAGAAGGGAACCGAGTGACCGAAGACACTTACATCTCTGGTAGTAATTGTAAGGGTGGGAATTAATAACAACTTACACTTATGTAACTGTGTGTAAACTGTGACTTTCAGAAAGAAATCACCCCAATGAGGAAGAGGTGGGGAGTCACCCAAACAGACACAGTGCACAGCAGGTTTTCTGCAAGAAATTCAATTTGCAAGCAGATCTCCTGTCCCAGGACACGTTTAAAAGATGAAATATAGTTTTAAGGACAGTGTAGTGAAGGACAAATCCACCACGAGCTGGGAACAATGTAAAATGTTCAGGACCATAAAACGCCTTGTAAATTATGTTTGAAGTAAGAACCAAATTCGCACACTGAAGTTGGTACTAAAACCACGGGTGACAGAAAGCAAAAGAAAGACCTCAGCATCCTCTTCCGCTCTGTCTTTTCTGTTAAGAAGCGTTATTACGGCAACACAAAGGCTTTAACCTGTCGTTTGGATTTTTTTGTTTTCATCAAAAACTGGCCCTGCAGAATAAGTTTATTAAAGAGACTTTAGACATCAGAATGTCTAATGAAGTTGAGTCTCCTGACTCGAATGGTGTCAGAGCCAGCTGCGGGGACTCAGAAAGATACCGCTGAGTCATTGGCAGTGTCACTTCTTTGTGGGACATTATTAAGGGAAGTACTCTAGAGTTAGACAGATGTCTAGTGTGACTTTTCACACAATCAGAAAAGAAGTTGGCTGTCAAAAACCGTGGCTTAACTTGGTGATGTGTAGAGCAGATACTCAACATGTTCTTTGTAGTAACTTTGGGGACACATGTTCATGGTTTCACAGGACAACATGCGAGTGTGGATCCATGTTTTTGTTTGATGTAGCCGTGAGATGGGTGTTTAGGAATATTCTTTAGAAAGGGTGTTTCTGGATCTTCAGTCTTTATTCATATCTTTGATTAGGGCATGATAATGATACCAGTCGAAAGAGTGAACCTAACATTCGATGACAGATTCAGGAACTTGAATTTTAATGATAGGCCAAATACATAAGAAAATAATAGGAGTTAATGTAAAATTTCCCTCGAGGTAAAAAAAAATAACTTCAAATGTGTATCATGAGAAGAAAATTCTGAAATCATGAGCATAAAGGCAAAGAAATTGAGTATTTTGGACAAGAGGAGGCTCAGACGTGCAGCGTGGTCTGACGCTGACTCTGTCCGAGCCCTGCTGGTGACATGGTGACATATACCCATCCTCTGTTGGCCCGAGTGCCCCGTATCCAGAATCCCGGTCCCGGTTCTGTAAAATAGTTCCAGTGGACTACTGAGAAATCGGTAGGTGTCTGTGGTGAAAGATCTGGTGACCGCGATCTCTGAGGAGTGGGAAAGTTTGATATTGGTTTGGCTGAAAGAAGAGTTAGGGAGTTATTGATAGCTATTTTCAAACGTTTAAAATGCTATTAGGTGAAAGATGGAATAAACCAGTTGTGAAAAATTGTTTTCCATGTCAATGCCAGCCCTGATGGATGTGCAGAGTCTCCATGAAACCTGTGCTGAGAGCTAAGTCCTAATAATGAATCTGTGGGTAGAAAAAAAGAAACAAAAAATAAAATTAATGCCGTACCTCTTCCAAGAACAAGAACTAGGGTTGGTGCTGACATCGGCAGTACCTATTTTCATTTGTTGATTTGTAATAGCAGTTACTGTGTACAGAAAAAAAGATAGCTTTTGGACTCAATATAAGAAATACCTCCCCTTACTTATGTATTTTTTAAAATAGTAGGTCTGTCCAGCAATGCAATGGAGACTTATGCAGAAGGCAGTGCCCAGTGGTAGTTCTTCGGGTAAAATTCCCCAGGCTCTGGGCTGGATTATTCTAGGTCTGCTGTGTTTTCCATCATAAAGCAAGATCCCTTGGCAAAAGTGTTATTCCAAACTGTGGGTGCAGTGTCTCGTTTATTTTTAGGACTACTAGAAAGAAGGCTATTTTCTGAGATTGTGCCTCTGTTTCACGTGGAACATGGATCATGTTTCTGGTACTCTGTTTCCGGTGATTTCCACCACGGGAGAACATGCTGGAATCCTTGATCGTTGCAGCCAAAACGGCCACGCACGGACAGCACTTCCACGGGCTGAGTCCATGAACGTCAGCTGTGAGGGCTGTGTGTTAGGAGAGGAAGGATAATTCTCTCTGCCCAGTATTCAGGAACTGAACTTATCCTGTGCTTGAGGTCTCCAGTCTGAATTCTAAGCAGAGTCTTTGAGAGAGGATGGAGTATGTGTGTAAACACGTGTAGCTGAATTTTAGGCAAAGTAATGCCTCTGTACATCAGAGGACATTCTTACAAAACTGAGCCCACCCTTCAGCAATGCTATCGTTCCTGTGCTATCACTGGGCTCTCCCAGGGCTCTGTAAATGACTGAGGACTTGTTCTCCTTCACCATCTGTGCTCTGTGGTGCTACAGACCCCTCCTGAGAACGCTGGCTCCGTATCTGCTCTCTCAGGCACCTTCTAATCCGTCACGGAAGTTTAATCGTCCTCATTCTTACTTCATTATTTTCTTCTGTTTATCTTCCCTGTGATAGTTTGCTTGAACCAACAGAGAAAACACAGATGAGAGAGAGGTTACACGTTTGTAATCTGTGCCTCCTGTTGGAGAACCGACATGAATCTTTTGATAAGTCACCTCATTTAGACTTTTCAACACAGAGGTACCTGTTACCTTCCCCATTCCCTTACCTCTTTAATCTGTAGTATTCAAGACGTTAGTGATAGACGGAGACATTTCCCGCATAAAGGGCATTATCTTTTTTCCATTGGATTGTTTTGTTACCATTTGAAATAAGTTTGCATTTGCTGCACTGTCATGACCTATGAGGAAATGAATTCTTTTTGTAAAGATAACATTATGGTGACATTCCAACGGCTAAAAGAGCTAGATGACATGACTCAAAATAATATTTTTAGATCAGTCTTCATAGTTCTTAGAGAATAAAATTGAAATATATTCTTCAAATGCCTTGTGTTTTTTGAGAGATCCACATAAAAATGTTTACTAAAACAGTTGATTAAGATACGTTTATAGTACAGCAGAAAGATGGTTTCGAGTGGCAAGATGAATCCTCCCCCTTTGGTCTCTGCTGTACAATCTCAAGTGTGACATACGTGCTGTGTATTAGTCAGGGAGACACCCACTGCCGATCCTCACATTTTGCAAATGCATTATCAATGTCTAGGGAATAAATGTAGCAAAATCTCAGCCCTAAGTGTTTATGTCTATATTTCTGAATATAGAATATCTAATGATATTCTTTTACTTCCTAGAGAACTATTGTGTTGCATGGAAAATTAATTATACATGGTTCTTCTTTTTATGGAGTTTATACTCTAAGGAATAAATAAGGTAAATTCCAAGTAGCTTTAATAAAACCTTGGCAATAATGAATGGCAAAAAGGAGATGTAACAAAGTACTTCAGCAACCTGGTGAGGGTGGGCAAGACTGAGAGACGGTTGGAGGATGGGAGATGGAGGAAGCCTCTTTGAGCACTGGTAGAATTCCTGCAAACAGGAAAAGAATAAAGGTATTCTAGAAACACAGCCACAGACCCTGGCAGCAGCACAGATGCGGAATAACGCGGGGGTGATCTTGACGCCCCAGTGAGACCGATTTGCCTGCACTAAGCATGTTCTGGAGCAGAACTCCTTCCTCGTGGCCGCGGGAGCCTGGACTAACCGGGCCACTGGATGTGGGAAAGAATCGATCTGATATCACAGACACCTACTCTAGGTCAGGTGCCGAGCTGGATCTCGTTCTATAGAACATGATGCCACACTTAGAATTCACAAATAGTGGAGATAAACAGGTGAGAAAAATTATGAGGCTATCTGCTAAATTCTAAATAAAACAAAGCAAAACTGGAAGACTAAGTATTTTAAATAGGTGGTACTGAAGATAGGTTCTCCTGTTATAGGGAAAACCTAAACAAGGCAGATATTTGTGTTGTGTCTAAAGGAGCAGTAATCTCTTCAGTGTTTGTGGAAGACTGCACACAGAGGGTAGGTTTGAGATGAGTTTTGAGAGACAGATGTTTTACAGGCAGACAAGACTGGGGAGGAAACTTCAGGCCAGTGGGGAAGTTCATGCACAGGGGTAGAGGTGTGAACCATGATATGTTGGAGAACTAGGTAAAAAAGCAATAGGTAAAAAATTTCTGAAAGCTCCAAAGACAATCTCAATCATGGTACTGGTTTGAATGTTTCTTTGTATCAAATATGGCTTAAAATAATAATCATCATTGACTAAAATGTGTTAAACAGATTTGATTAAAAAGTGCACTTTGTGGCAGAGGAATTGGGCCTTGTTGGATGTTGTCACTGACAGCACAGAGTGTTTTGTGGCTCATCAGGGCTCATACACACCCTTGCAGGGATTCCACGAGCTTTCAACAATACCACATATTTCTGCGTCATGGGCAAAGTCCCTCAGCATTGCCCCTAGAAATCACACTTGGAGGGGAAAAAAAAGTCTCATCTATGAGTGTTCAAATGTGTTTCTTTAACATGTACAGGTCTAGAGATTTAAATATGTCCACTGATGTTTAATGCTAAGAATAGCTTTTCCTGCATGTAAGTAGGTCTGATCCACCTGACATTTTATGAGCATTTATTAATACTCAAGGAGAGTTTGTAAATTGGCTTTGGAATCCACTGCCCAAATAACCCTGACTTTAGCTCAAAGACGGTTATTGCGCAGAATGAATAGAATATAGCACATTGCATTTCTAATTCTGCTACAGGTACAGGATATTTGCAATGCCTAGTATTTTATTTTCAGCAGTAAGCACCAAAAATCACAAAGCAAATACTAAGGTTGACTATCTGGTTTATAGATTTTCTAAAAATGGATTCAGCTCTAATCCCCAGACCAATATTTTGTATTTGTACTGATACAAACTGGCACATTTAAAAGGTGACCTTCAAGTAGACAACTCTAAGGGGGGAAGTGTGTGTGTGTGTGTGTGTGCGCGCGCGTGCGCACGCGCGTGCCCTGTGGGAGGACAGAGAGCCAGCCCCGTGGCTTCTGTTGAAGGCACTGATTCCACCCAGAGGCAAGAGGGTTCCAGGTCTGTCCTATAATGTGGGAGACATTGTGTCCAGCATTTCCACTGGTACAAAGGTTTCTGTGAAACAAGTGAAAAAAATGCAACTTTATTAAGTTTCCAAATCACAGAAACCATTTCTAAAACTGCACGGGTCTACATACTTGTCAGAGGCTCTAACCTGCTTTACTTACCTTTGAGGTGTTCACTCTGCATTTATTATGACGTTAAGGTAAATCCACTAACAGCTCTGATCTCTTTCGGTGTTCAAGACACCTTCTCAGTCACTCAGAAAGTCACCCCTGAAAATCAGTGTAGTGTTGTTAGATTGCAGACAGTGTGACTCATTGCAGTATCAAAAACTGTGGTGCAAAACCACAGGGAAAAATAATCTAAACACTGCCCAAATCCTGTCTGTGGATGCGATCCCTCCTCTAAAAGGTGACTTCATAGGGCCACATTCCAGAAAGAACAGGCAGAATTCTTGCCAGGGCTGCAGGGTGCAAGACTGAGGGAGCTGGACCCGTTCAAGAACTAGTTTACAGGATACTCACTCTACTAGAAACAAACAAAGCAAGCTTTTGTTCTCTCAGAAGTTTTACAATGTTATACTACAACATCTGTGCGGTGGAATTTAGATGGAAACCCAGAAACGAAGGCCTGGAGCGGCTGCCGTGCTGAGATCCCGGCTGCCCTGTGTTAACCTCTGTAAACTGCGGGTCTGTTGCCTCCCGTGGTCCGAGCCCTGACCACGCTGTGCAGGTGTTAATGCACTGACTGGCTCCTCTGTGTCCACCCCCTGCTGGACTTCAGACTAACCTGGGCTCACAGAGGGAGCTTGGCCACCTTCTGCCCTCCTGAGTGCTCCCTCAAAAGTGCAGTTTGCAGGAAAACCCTAGCCAATCAAGAAAAGAGGCATTTCTCCCTTCTAGCACCTTCTTTTGTGGCACTTTGCTTCTGGCATACCACCAGACTTGGCTATGAAAGTCACCTATGCATTCTGTCCATCTGGCTACCAATCTCTGTGTCTGGGTGAAATTCATCTGGCAGATTTTATTTCCTTCTAACCTTTTGTCTTTTAGAGAAAGATTGTTAAAATAAATTCTCTTTTTCTATTTGGGGCATTCTAGCCAAAATAAAGTAGCAGTTTATAATTGCAAATGATAACATAGCTTTTGTTATAGATAGAATAGAGGAAACTTAAACGCCAGTGATTTTCAAAGCTTGTGGTATACTGGAATAACTTTGTACACCAGATAAGGCATGCAAATTCCTGGGACACCTCCCCCCCATTCTACTACAGGACGTATAAGACCTTACCTGTTTTGAATCTCACAGTACTCTTCCCTTGTTTGATTAGTCTTAAAAGGCCATCTCGAATGATATGTTTTTGTGGTATAATATGTAAGGTAAATATAATCACTTGAGAAGACCACTGGATTCTTGATTCTACTACTTATTCTCCCCGAAACAGTTTTACACAGTTGATGAATTATCCGTTTCCACAGTAATACCTGCCCTCAGCATGGAGAAAATGAAGAATCAAAATGTAAAATTCTAGAAGTATGGTAGTGATAGAATTGTTAATCCATCCTTGAACCAAAAGAAAATTTAGCAGTTCCTTTAGGGGATATCTGTATCTATCTACGTATATGCATTGAATAAAAATCACATGAAGTTACAATTTTGTAGCATTCTTTCCTACCTTTGTAGCCATTTGCTCATCAGTTCTTTCAGGTTCAGGTTACTATAAATTTACGAGCAGGATTGATACAAAAGTAACGCAGGCCACATCCTGTCACTCCAAGGTTCTCTTTCCACATTTTAATAGGAAATTTCTGATGAACACTCTCAAGAAATTCAGGTTTTGTGATTTTATGAGTGTGATTATTGTTGCTACACAATTGCCCATGGAAAATAATTAGTGATCTTTGTTTGGGCTTAAGCCAAATGTCAATGAAGTTAAATAAATCCATAAAACCAAGAGAAAACAAAAACTTTGGGGTCTGGCATCATGGTATAAGGTCTAGAAAATAATCACGTTGCTTTATTTTATTTAGTTGGTATTTGGTTTTGAAGTGTGCAGGGCTCCGCTAACCCGATTTCCTTTCTTTTTCTTTTTTTTTTTTTCCAGTTAAGAGTTGCTTACCCTTCTTTGCTACTGTTCACACTCAGTGTAACTGTAGCAACTAAATACCTCTAAACGGCTGGATAGGGTGGCCAGATAGGTACAATGTTGCAAACTGTGGTAACCAGATAGGTACAATGTTGCAAACTATGGTAGCCAGATAGGTACAATGTTGCAAACTGTGGTAGCCAGATAGGTACAATGTTGCAAACTGCAAAGGATTACAATGGCCACTCTCTAGTAAAGTACAATCTGGTCATGCAGCTCTGCAGTCTTCCTATTTAACAGAGACTTTAAAAAGTTAATTAAATTTCTAATATCTGTGGCTAGGCTGCCTTTCTGTCACCTTTTCCTGGCTGACACATGTTCATCCTTCAGACCGTAAATGTCACCTATTTTGGTAGGAGTTTCTGGCCTTCCGTATGGCTGAGTGTCCCTGTCACAGGAGGTCCACACACCCTCAGGACTCTATGTATTGTATCTGCTCGTCCTTTTTTTCACTCTCTGTGATTGTGTCTTATTTTCCATTTAATCCTTAGCCCCAAGGACATTTCAGGCCCATAGCAAATCATGGTTCAATTATTTCCAACCACATGACAGTGGCATAGAAGATAATATCTGTGGAGTAATGTAAAAGACGTAATGTCAAGCAGTGGAGTTACTTTGTTTCTATTAATTTCAACAAGTATCCATGAATGGACACTGGGCAGAAGCATGCATGTAATCATATCTCCACCTGATGGCAAATGCGGAGAGATGCCTTCTAGCTGTTGCGTCCGTGACTCAAAACCAGGGCTGCATTGAGGATACTAAAAAAAGAAAACTCACACACAAAGGATGTAGCACAATATTATCATAGAATAATGCAATCTCAATTTTGACATAGAGCTTAGATTTCATTTAGTTCAAATTCCACCTAGTGCAGTTTTCTGTTCCACAACATTTTGACATATTATTGTTGAGATTTGGGTTAAACAATGTGGTATAAGTGAAATTATGTGGCTATTCTAGTTTTGTGAATAGTCTATAATTAGTCTAAGATTTGAGCGTTTTACAAAGGAATTCACTGAAGGCTGGAAAGTGATACAAGTAAAAAAAAACAGATTGCTATCTCTTTGTTTCAAATCAGAAAGGCACGCTGAAGAAATAAATTCAGTTGTTCATATTAGGAAGCTAAAATACAAGGAGATCCTGCTGATTCTTTTTTCCCGTCAGTCACAGAGCTGAAATGAAGTGTTTTAGAAAGACATCCTCTATTCTCTTTAGCCACTTAGCACCAACTCCTCAGAGTGCTGAAATGACCACGTGTCAGAGAAGAGTCGCTGTTGGAAATGCTTATTTCCAGACACGGCTGTCCACCTTTCGTCTGGTTTCTAAAGTTTACAGAGACCTCGTGGCCATTAGGAGTACTTATTTGCTAGGCTTTTAAAGAAGAGTGCAACTTCAGACTATGTGCACTTACTAAAAACGAGGTTGAGAAAAATATTTGCTAAGGTTTAAAAAGGATTTGGCCAGTCACGAGTGTCCGAGTCAAGAATGAGTCCGGAACAGAGCTCCCAGAACAGCAGGACTCCATCCGACACACCCCTGCGGCCCCGGGTCCCAAGTCACCTCCCCTTGGAGTGGCTCCAGGCTTCGGAAGTCACCCAAAATGAATCAGTTGTGTTTTGGGGGTGCATGTTTCTAGACATGTTCTAGGCATGTTTCTCTGCATTTTTAACTGGTTTTATTTTTGTTTCCAGCGGGCCACTGCGGGTCCCCAGACCCCATCGTGAACGGGCACATTAGCGGAGATGGCTTCAGCTACAGGGACACGGTGGTGTATCAGTGCAATCCCGGCTTCCGGCTGGTGGGCACGTCGGTGAGGATCTGCCTGCAGGACCACAAGTGGTCTGGACAGACTCCCGTTTGTGTCCGTAAGTAGACGGTTGGTGGGACAGTTCCCCAGATCCTTCCTTCTGTCATCTTTTCTTGTTGCCATTGTTACAAAGTCATAATAGAAACAGGTTGAATCTTCAGAGTAAAACAGGATAGAGAAATCTCAGTTTTGCCCATCCAAAGAGAGAGAGTAGCATCACCAATATATTCACTGCTTCCCTTTTATCATCTTCTTCCCCTTCTGTTTCTTTTGAACACCTTCTTCAGACTTCCGTACACATTTATTTTGCTCACGAATTCATTTTAAATGGACCCCTGGACAAGTGACCATGTATTCATTTTCCCTGATTTTATCACAGTATAAACTAGGTGGGAACAAAAGCTACTTTTCGGTAAATGAAGACGGGGAGCCCGGGTCTGCGGGTTAAGTCTGCAGATGCCTACGCACAGCTGCTCTCTGAATCCTCAGTGGTGTTGGTGTCCTTGCCCTGCTCCACCAGGAACACAGACAGCTTTGTAAGAAGTCCTTCCTTTAGTAGAAAGAGGTGAAATTATGTGAAATGATCAGCCTCCAACTCTGTAACTTCAACGATAAATATCAGCTACTCTTTTAAGGATAGCAGCACCATTTCTTTACTGCAAAATTCCTCTAAAGCCAATTGTTTTACTAATGTAGCCTTTATTTTCCCGTGAATTATGCAAAAGAAATGTCGATTCAATTCTAGGGCATTGAAAGGGATTGTCCATGACAGCGCTGTGGAAAATGGACAAAGTTCAGGGGTGAAAGCTTTACTTAGAAGGAAAAAACTTGTTGACAAGATAAATGAGGAGGAAAACACCAGTTTTATGACCATAATGTGTTTCTTTTGAAAGGGCCAATGACGGATCTCTCCCTGCTGTGTTGCTGGTATTAATGTTTGGGGCATGACATAGTGACAGTTCGCTACATCCCAAAGGATTGTACAATAGGAATTGCCAACAGAAATACTATTTGAATGTGCATAGTTATTTTGCTAATTTCATGCTGTTTAAATTGATGCTGGAATAATTTTATGTGGAAAATTTAGAGCCTCAAGAAAATCCCCATAATGTCTCAAAAGGGAAGTTTTACAAAATCAGCTCATGTGTATGAAGGGGAAAATATTCAAAACTCGTGATTAATGCAAGAATTTTTAGCCTGTCTTTGTTTTTCACTGCTTCATTTTTAAATCACTTGGTATTATTCTGTCATGATTCGAGTAAGAAATAATAATTATTTTGATGGAGAAAAAATACGGTTGGCAGGTGCTGGTTATTTTCCACAATTATAATAAGAGCCTGTAGGTTCAGCCTGTGATTCTCTCTCCCACTGTTCCTTTCCAGATATAAACACTCTCTGTAAAATGTCTGATTACTCGAAAACCCTTTAATCCGTGTATTTAGAATACCTGCACGTTTATTAGCAAATAATCCCAAGGGAAAGTGCTGACCTGTTTAGTGCTGAACACCAACCTGGACCTTTCTGTCTCCACAGCCATCACCTGCGGTCACCCTGGAAACCCCGCCCACGGGCTCACCAACGGCAGCGAGTTCAACCTGAACGACGTGGTGAATTTCACCTGCAACACGGGCTACCTGCTGCAGGGGGCGTCCCGGGCCCAGTGTCGGAGCAACGGCCAGTGGAGCAGCCCTTTGCCCGCGTGTCGAGGTAGGAAAAGCATCCGGGACGGGAGCCGTGTGCTCCGGGAGCGTAGCAGGGAGCACTCCGCCTGCGTGCGCTGCTTGCAGTAGGCAGCGAGTGAAGGCCAGGAGTGTCGTTGAGATCAGCGCTGAAGAATGTCGACACACACCAAACCCTGAACCAGTGGTTCTCCTCTGGAGTATCAACATCGATTATATCCAGGGAGGTGATGAACTGACCGTTGATTGAGTGTGAAACAGCGGTTGTTGCTTGGACATGCATGTTTTATCAGCTTACTTAACAATGAAGTGGAAAAACATATTTTTTAAGCCCCGACACTTGACGGTAGAGGAGGAAATCACTTCAGGTTTCATGCGTGTGGCGTTCTGCTTCAGTGAAACTCCCCCGGTGGCATTTGTGTTCATTGCCTCTTTGTGATGAATAAGGGGGGCCTTATCCCAAAGAGTAAGTGCCGTTGTCCCCGTGTGTTTTCATGACACTGGAATTCTCAAGTGGGAAATGCAGCGTTGGCTCAAATGACGTTTATTTATTTAAAAACATGAGTACTGTCTTCTTGAATACCTTCTGTTCTCGCAGTGTCTGAATACTTCAATGGCTTGTATTCATGCACATCCTTGTTCTTTTTACAAGGGGTGTGTTTCTATTAAACAATTAATTAACAGGTTATACTTTCAAAAGTAAAGTTAGGCATAAGGAAATGGCAATTTTGAGCTAAGTGTGCTGTAAATATTTGTAAATTCTAGGTTGTTTTTTAAAGAAATGTTTCATAATCTATGAGACTTTGCAAAAGTTTTCGGGTAAGGCCATATCTGGTTTTAGGAATCATTCTAATTTCTTTTTTGTCAGTTATAAGCTTTTGTACTTTTTATTATTTCCAGTTAACTCACTGAGTACATTTCCAAAACAAGAAATCTACAATAGTTGCAATTTTATCCGTAGATGTACATTTAGTATGTTTTAGTTCTTCTCCTGTTAGGGAAATTTTAAATAATTTATATAATCTAACATCTCTAAATATATTGGCGAGTTATGTGTTTTAAGAATGAATTCAGTGTTATAGGTGTTAATGGAAACATGTTGAGTGTCTGTGTAGTCTGCACATAAGGTGAACAGGTATCCTTCATAGCAAATGTTAGATATAAGAGGCCCGTTGAAGGACTTGACATTGGGAAAATGGACTTTTAGGTGAGATGTGTCATCTAAGGTTTTGCTCCCAGAACAGAGGAACCCAAGTTTATCTGAAATAGTGTATCTATTAATAATATAGAAGTCCAGTTGCTGGTGTTAATGTACCATATGGAAAACAATCTACAAGGGGAGAGAAATTATCACATTAAAATATAAAAAAGGGAGACAGTAAATAAGGCAAGACCAGAGTACGTCCGTATTTCTTAGAGAACACGCATCCAACCCCCGGGTTCACGCAGTGGACGCAGAGTTTCTTGAAACTGTCTCGTTTGTTCAGCACCTGGCATGGCACGGGGTCTCTACGCTCCAGGTGGATACTTCCTGAACAGAGAAATGGGATTATCATCCCTTCTGCACTCTTCCTCAGTGCGGAGAATCTTGTCATTCGGAGCAAAGACACGGAAGCTCCTTCCTTCTCTCTCTCCGCGGCTGCGGGTGTGTCGGGTTTGGCGAGGCGGGAGTGGGATGCTTCCACAGAGATGCCGGCGGTCTCTTGTTCAAAAGTTCCTGCTGGTCCCTGGGCAATGTGGGTGGTCTGGTCAGCTTGAACATTAACAAGTAGATCTCGTAGTTTATATATTGTTACATAATAATGGGTTAAGAGCGACAGTCTTTCTTGTAAAGCCAGAGGTTGTGGAAAATGAACAGACGGAGGGATTATGCGGGAGTGTGTCTCCCCCCCGGTGCGGAATGCTGGCGTTTCTAAATAAAGTCTTGCCCCTCTCCCACCAGGACACTTGGGTAGACACTGCGTGTTGATTGACCACTGTGCTAAATGTAGCTGAAATAGTCACGGTTGCTCACTCAGGTCTACACTCGTCTCTCGTATTGACCGAGAACGGTGAGGCGAGGATGGCCGGGGGCAGGCATGGCTGTTGGTGTCAGTCACTTGCTCATGCAGATGCAGGGACTTAGGGAAGGATTAAGCAGCTTTAATCCGACTGTTTGGCCCCTTGTGTATGACGGGAAAAAACAGCGCAACTGAAGAAATGGTTCAGAACCGATGCCTGTAGATTTTGGCCCCAGTTTTCTTCCCACAGGGGTCCAGGGTAATTATGTCTTGTTGTCTTAGGTGTATCAGAATGTTCTATTTCCGTCCCCCCAGAACTGTCTAGTCAATGGAATTTAGCATTAATTAAGCACCTCCTGTGTTCCAGACGCTGTGCTAGACACTGTGGATACAGAGGTGGATACAGTAACTCCTTGAGTAGCCAACGGTCCAGGCAGCCAGAGGAAGTAGCTGGTCAGGCAGGAGGACTGTCACCCACACAGCCGAGACACGTGTCCCCTTGGCACGCGGTGTATCCTCGCAGAATGAAAGATCAAACAAACTCACAATAGTGAGCTTTCAATTATCCAAAACTATTCCTGTATCTATATCCCCTTTTCCTCTAACTTACCCAAGAAAGAAGAGAGGAAATGAAATACTTATCTTTTATTAATCATTTTCAGTGTTTTAGATCCTGGGCTCGGTCCCTTAGCTACAGTCTCTATTGCACAGCCTAAAAAATTCTGTGATGCATTTTAAACTCTTCAGTATTAATTTCATCTTTCTTTGCCTTCCTCCCTTCTCCTAGAAAACATACTTGATTTAATTTAAAAGATGTTATTTCAAGTATGTCTTGTGCAGTCGGGCAGGGAGGGGAGGACGATTCACGGACAGTCACCGGGGTGTCAGATTGATTAGAAATCACCCAAGCAGCTCTGGGCTGCCTGCTCACGTTTCCTCCCATTCTGTATTGTTTTGTTCTGCTTTATTTCTGAACTAGGAGATACAATCTAGTACACGGGATTCACATGCATATTATTAAAACAGGAAAAGCATGATTTCAAAGAGGACAGACTCATAAAGAGGGTGAAGGTTTAGGAAAAACAATGGCATAAAACTCACAAACTCAAAGTTAACAAAAATAGTTGTTCAATGCACAAAATTGCCAGGGATTCTTAGCATATAGTGCAATATGGCCTGGTTCTTATCTTGTGTGTTTGGGTTTTTTTTTTAATAATTTAAAGAAGACGTTTTAAGATGTTGTATCTCGTGAAATTGTGCTGTTGTGCACGCATTCTTTTCCCTTACCTTTTGATAAGACTCAAAGTGTGTAATCTGGGACGTCGTGGAGGCTGGGGTCCCAGTAGTCCTACAGGATTCGGTTGGTTAATGATGCAAAAGAGAAACTCCACGCAAAAGTTTGGAATGGATCCCCGAGTAAATCTGTGCTAAAGTGAGGCTGAATTAAATATAGATTTCTACAAAGTCTGCCTCTGCTCTGAGTGGTGTCTTACTGTAGTATTTACCCTGTGATTTTGTTTTGATTGAAAAGTCACATGTTCATTTATCATAATGCCCTGTACATTCGTTATAGCAAAATTTGCAAATTATATTCAAAAAGAAATGATTTATAAATCGCCTTCCAAAATAGTAGTGAATATAGGTTTTTGTAAAAAAGAGGGTATTGTGGAGTATTTTTTTCTATTTTATATATTTCTTATATATAATATTATATATGCATAAATTTGTATAGAATCTATATGCAATCTATATATAGTCTTTTATAACCTGCATTTTCATGTAACCATATATCATGAAGAAGTTCCATATGAAGAATTACTGTTGTATAAAATTGGTAGCTCTTTAATTAAAATCCAATGCCTTAATGAGTTAAGTTACATGCCTTTAAGCCTGACGTGCAGCTGCCAGGCAAGGCCCTTCATACAGACTGTTTATTATTTAGTCAGTATAATGCGATAGAAAAATACACTCAAAGCTTGGAAATAGAAGAGCAAAGAGATAATGAAGAATTAGCTCTTTCTACCTTTGCCTTATAACTCAGTTAAAGTCGGCTAAGGGAAAATATACTTGCAAGAGGTCCTAAAGTCCAGATTTAAATATCATCACGTAGATTATTTGTATGAGCCATTTCCTTGTGTTATTTCATGCAATTTTCCTCCTTTATGCTGTGCATAGTCTATTTGGTAAGTAGCCAACAGGGAAAGTGTGAATATCTGTCTGGGACTTAGAGGGAGCATGGTGAAGCAGAGAAACATGGTCTTTGGAGTTGAACAAACAGGAGTTGACATTCGATGCCACCTTGTTCTAGCTGCAGGCTCTTAGAGTTAATGCTCGACTTCACCAGGAGAACAGGTCTTCTTACATGAATAATCAAGGAAATAATACCCTTTTCACAGGCTTCTGAGAGCTCTAAATAAACCAATGCTTAGCAAAGTGGCTGGGACACAGGGGCACTCAGTAAATGAGTTTTCTCCCTCAAAATTTATATTTTCTCAGGCAGTCAATTATAATTATAATCAATTGTAATGTTTCTCTTTCATCACACCTAAAAACAGAAACTACAGCTAAAACCCAGCCATTCAGCTTTATCAGTTACTGATAAAAGATGAAAATAGTATAACTTTGCATATTTGAAAAATAGTCATAAATTTTCTTTTTGTTACTGTTTTTTTCTCTGTGACTAGCAATCCTTTTTTTTTTTTTTTTTTTTGAGACAGAGTCTCGCTTTGTTGCCCGGGCTAGAGTGAGTGCCGTGGCGTCAGCCTAGCTCACAGCAACCTCAAACTCCTGGGCTTAAGCGATCCTACTGCCTCAGCCTCCCGAGTAGCTGGGACTACAGGCATGCGCCGCCATGCCCGGCTAATTTTTTGTGTATATATATATATATATATATATTTTAGTTGGCCAGACAATTTCTTTCTATTTTTAGTAGAGACGGGGTCTCGCTCTTGCTCAGGCTGGTCTCGAACTCCTGACCTCGAGCGATCCACCCGCCTCGGCCTCCCAGAGTGCTAGGATTACAGGCGTGAGCCACCGCGCCCGGCCCTTTTTTTTAAATTACTAATATTTTGGTTCATCCAGTCAGGGAACAAATTCAATAATGTTTATTGTGTGTAATACATTGAATATTTTATAGTTATCTTTATCTTTGACCTCTGAAGTTTCTGTAATTTCTTCTACTGAAAAGTTGAAAAAACATATTATAGAAAACTTTAATCAATTGTAAGAGCTTTTAAAAATTTTATTGAACCAATTTTTACCCTTTTTCCTGATCACCAACAAATTTAAATTGGCTAAATTGATTATTCTTACATTACAAAGCATGGGTTTTTAAGAAAATTTCTCTGTTCACAAGCAGGTTTTTAATAAGCTATCAAAGACATTAAGAGAGAAGAAAGAAACAGGAGTGGACACTAAAAAGTTACTTAAACACATATTTTAAGCAAAAAGAAAAAAATCAGGAAAATATGAAGAAATTTTTTCCCTTCCCTGCCTGCCTGCCTTCCTTCCTTCCTTCCCTCCTTCCTTCCTTCCTTCCTTCCTTCCTTCCTTCCTTCCTTCCATCATAAAGTGCTGAGCATGCAGACAGTGAGGTTCCACAGTCACCAGAGCCACCTGGTGCTGTCCCGTGGACCAGGTCCCCAGCGCCAGCCTTCTTTCCCACATTGCCCCGACAGACCTGTTGAGAGAAGCCAGCCTCCCCCCACCCAGCCTGATTTCCACCTGAGCCCCCAGGTGAAGCTCAGTCAGACTCTCCTGTGACCTCTGTGTTTGTCCATCAATTTAGAATTTTTGTTGGAACAGTTCCTTCTAAACCTTACCAGTTACACCACATTGAAGATTGTTTCTAAGAAAATTAAAATGTTAGGAGAAAACAATAAGGGATGAAAATTATATGTTTGCCTATGCAGTGTGCGATTTAGTGCCTTTAAATACAACCTTTGTAATTAGAGTGGAGAAACAATGTAGCAATATCACATCCAAGCCTCCTGCATCAGTTATACGTGGAATGTGTCATATATTTTGCCTGTCCCTGAACTAGGCAGGAGCTAGTGATCCAGGCACAGTGAGTCTCCACAATCCTTTTTGAAAACTGGGTAAACTTTTGAACACATCATATTTCCAGTCTACCTATAGAATTACATTGTCTATTCTCTCTATGCTATTTTTTTATGTAATATGCACATGAATTGTTTTTGTGTAGCTTTAAGGCTAATGATCATCTTAAAAAATTTTAAGCTCAAATCTCTTATTTGTTAGTCACTATTCACAGAGTTTATTGTTAACTTCAAAATCAAACTTAACCTATATTTTTTTAAAAATTCTCAGTGTATTTTTAAAGTTGGGTGTGAAAACGTCAGGGTGAAGTGAAGTCAAAAGTGTTGGGTTAAATACATGTATAAATGCACAGGAATTAAAAAGCATGAACGAAACCTAAAGCCAGTTGCAGTACATGGAAAATGAGTAACTTTTACTCTCAGAATGTCACTCGTGGCCATTTAAAAATAGATCTGTATTGTATTCAGTAGTTTTTTCATTGTAATCACTACTATTCTATTTGCTCAGGAGACAGAAGTTACCAGTTCATATTAACTTGGTGAATTTCTGCCAGTTTTACTGAATACTAGTTTTTTTTTTTAAATTTTAATCTCATGTAAAAATTAGCTCATTGCATTCAGTTTTTAAAGTATAATTTCACAGTTTTTATTTACTTTTCCTTTTGGCGTAAGAATTACATCAAAATTCAAAAATAAAGTGAACTTCATTTCCATATTTTGCCTTTCAAAACAAACACTAAACAATTTGGCCCAAGGATCTTCCACAGAAATAAGCTGTGTTAGATAAGACATTTGTACTAGCCATTCATACGTTCTTCAAAAGCCATTATGCTTATGAGAAATAGTGTTGATGCCAAAGATTAGGAGGCACTTTGGATTCCGTTTTGAATTTCCAATTTTTAACCAAATTTTGGATATGTGATTGAAATCCCATGTTTCTGCTATAATCATCCCAGAGGCCCTAAAGTAAAAACTTACCAACTTTTAAATTTATCATTAATTAATACATTTTAATAAATAAGTAAAAGTACACAATGAAATGTATAGTGTTTCACGTAAGAGTTTATTATGAACTTTGTTGGCATCGCACTGAGGTGCTCAGTAGACGCTCGAGTCCTCCCACCCCTACTGCCCGGTGGCTTCCTCGCTCTCATGACAAACAGAGTTTATTGTTTTGGGACGGTCCTGAGAGCAACATAAGCAGGACACAAAAGTGTCCTCAGCATCCGGGCCCAGGAAGGGCCTCGCCCTGGCCAGGGGGCGGCACTGGGGAGCTTCCTCCATCTCCTGGGCTTGTCCTCCAGGCTACACAAATAATCAGTTTTCCAACTGTATTAGATTTTCTCCAAGTAGGTAATTCCTGCCATTTCAGAGGTTTGGGTTACAAGTTTATTGCAGATCCAAGGCACTATGGGGCCTTAAAAAATATCTGCCTGTACTCTATGAATGTGTGCACGCATTTTTCTTTTTTTTAATCAGAAGAACTCGAGTCTCTCTTCTGTAAACCCAGGTGTGTTTAAACAAGCACAGACCGCTTTTCTGCAGGGCAGCACTGAAAGGGAACTTTGTAAACCTCCGTTGCGCGCTCTACCTCCCTCCTCAATGTGGAGAGGAAATCAGACGTGCAGCTCGGGTCGGGGTTTGCCTCCAGCTCCTGGGACCCACTGCGCGGTGGCTGCCCGAGACTCACGTGCACAGGCCTTCCCTGAGCCAGAAATACCTGGGGAGAGCGTGGCCTCTCCGGCAGCTGCTCCATTCGCCAGCGTGACGTGGTCAGGGTCTGTCCCTTTCCCTCTGCACCTGCAGAGGCACGTTGCTAACCCCTCACAGGTGCCAGTGGGCATTCAGGCCGGGAGGATGCCTTCCAGAGGGACCAGAGCATGTTCTGCACGCCACAGGACCGTCCCAGCACCAGGCTGTTTCTAAAGGGAGAAGAGGCTTAAATCAGAGTCTGGCTTGACTTACACATCTGTTAAGGGTTGATGGAAGAATTGTCATTTTTTGTTGATTCAACGCTTAACAGACATTGCTTTAGGCACGCACACGGAAGCATTAACGCGTGTAGGTGTGCGTGGGGGGAATAGTTAATGCACGCCACAGGCTGTCCTAAAACATCACGTCTGAGTTAAGGTATTTTAAACTAAACTAATGTCATTGAGTTCTATCTTACCATTTTTTTTGAACATAAAAACGTAACCAGGAAAACTAATTTTAGAATGTAAGTTGAAGACACATGTCATTAGGAAACAGTTAAAGGAAATTTAGCTTCGTATTGTCAAAATTGCTACCCTTGCTGATCTACTACTCGACAGTTTTTGAAGCAAACTGGCTCAAAACAGTAAGTAGAGTTTATTGAGGAGCAGAATTTCATAAGCCTGGCCCCCGATGTTTACATTTCGTGAACTTTCAGAAATGAGGAGGAATTTCCCTTCCTTTCTGATCTGCTTTGTTTGCACTGTGGGGCCGTTTCTAAATGATGTGTAAATGTTTTCTCTTCCAGTGGTGAACTGCTCGGATCCAGGCTTCGTGGAAAACGCCATCCGTCACGGGCAGCAGCCTCTCCCGGAGAGTTTTGAGTATGGGACGGCAGTCCTGTACCACTGCAAGAAGGGCTTTTACCTGCTGGGGTCTTCGGCCTTAACCTGTACGGCAAACGGCTTGTGGGATCGCTCTTTACCCAAGTGTTTGGGTGAGTGGGGGTTAGTTGGCATCCTTGTGCACGTGGCCCTGCTACTTGTCTCAAATTTTAACTTGAACGATACAGTTAATTTCCGTGAAGAAAGAGAATGATGACTTTCAAAAACAATGCTCAGCCTTATGTGACCAAAACAATGCATCTGTAAATGTCCTACGGTCTTCATCCAGTGACGTCTGCATCATCGACGTCGGGATTTTTCAGAGAAATTAGCTTTGTTTTGTCTTTTCGTTCCCAAAACGTTGAAGTCTCCCGGCTCACGTGAGAGTTCCATTAGCTCCGGTAACGAGGCTAATGTGCTTCGGGGCTCCAGGAACCGGGTTTGCACCGACTCTCGTTTCCCTCAGTGGCTCCGTTCCCACTCGGTTGTCATTAACGGTGGGAATGACCATGGTTGTGGGGACACAGGGGTCTCCGAGGGGCACTTTGCTCTCACAAGCTCCAGAGCAGCGAGGGCCCATCTCCACTTTTCCTGCTATATTGTTTCACTGAAGGTTCCCTTTTTCCTCTTTTATTTCAACCAGAAATTCTCACTTATCCAACACTTCACTGTTTCAGGTCTAGTGGGCTCTGGTTTAGGACTCTGTGTACGTAACATCTGGTTCTGCAGTGACTGGATGTCCACGCAAGACAGACGGGGCGAACTCGGGTCGGGCAATGCCCTCCCAGCTTCTAAATCCACCTCTCTGGTTATCTGGCCTTGGGGTTGCGAGTTACCAAGTGTGATCACCCCAGGCTGTCAAATCAGTTGTGTTTGAATAACTCATCAGTAGCCTCAATCCAGTTAGTTTTTTGCACACAGCATAAAAATTTGTCAATTGTTAACCCTAATTTGTTACTGCGTGAAAAAAAGAGATGAATCTTCACAATCCTATTAATATATTAATCTGAATTCCAAAATTTGCCTCTTTGAGGGATATTTACAAATAGACTATTATGGACCCGACTTGGTATAATTTTAAGGAAATGAATGGAAATACTGGTACTATTTTATAGAATAATATGAGAAAGAAATTAATCAATCATTTATTACTATTATTTTACTTACACAGTTTAGATTGCCACCTATACAAAGAAAACTTGATGAATGGTCTTCTTAGACATGTGACTGAAGGTTAAGCAGATTTGGCAGAATTTAGTCTCTAAGCAAAGGATATGACTGTCAAATTAACTGAAGAAATAATGGAAATAATTTTGACAGATCCACGTTACCTTCTCAAATTTCTTTCAATACTGCTCATTTAAAATGCAGCTAAAGGTAAATGGAAACACTTTAGTAGGGTGGCTTTCTCCTTGAAAACCTACATGTATAGGTGAACATGTACAGAAACCCTCACCTTAAGCAAAACTACCTTAAGATAAAAAAAAAAAATCTTGATTGACAGAACCTTTTCTTGTCTGTAGTAAATAAATATTCAGGCAGGAGTGTCATCTGGAACTTGGCACTTGTCACCAATACAGTAGGAAGCTGTAGGGGTTTGCCAACATATCTGGGTGTTTTTCTGTAGTAGGCGATGTTAGTACAGGTGTCTATGTGGGAGCTCTACCAACACAAAGCGGTTTAGCTGGAACGGTGCACTCATTTATGTTAATTTTTTTTTCTTAAGCTATATCGTGTGGGCACCCAGGGGTTCCTGCCAACGCCATCCTCACTGGGGAGCAGTTCACGTTTGGGGCCACAGTTCACTACTCGTGCAAAGGGAGTCACAGTCTCGTGGGCAACAGCACCAGAGTTTGCCAAGAGGACAGTCACTGGAGTGGCGCACTGCCGCACTGCACAGGTGAGGGCTGGAAATCGGCTGCGCCCGTAGCCCTATTTGAGATTCTGATCATCTTATTTCCAGCCAGATACGCCCTAGTGGTCCCCAACCTTTCTGGCACCAGGGACCATTTTCGTGGAAGAAAATTTTTCCATGGAGAGGGGTCGGGGGATGGTTTCGGGGTGATTCAAGGCTATTACACTTATGGTGCAGTTTATTTTTATTGTTATTACATTGTAGTATCTAATGAAATAATTATACAACTCACCACAGGCTGGGGACCCCTGTTACAGACCGTGAGCATCATCACCGTCGCTGTTGGCAGACTCCGACACCTCCGTCTTCTCCCGTGGGAGACGCGGGGGTGTCCGGACCCCGTGTGGGAGGAAGCTTGCCTGCCCCAGCTCAGGGGCCCCGTCTGCTCCCTGCTCTTCCTCTCGGTCTCTGCACATTCCCACCTCTCCCAACCGTGATGCCATTGGCCCTCTTGGAAAAACCAATCGTTTTAACTCTCCTATGAATGTTTCTTAAATAAGTAAAATTCAGTGAATCAGCAACTCTGGGCATAATGGTGAAGCGTTAAACCTCTCGTTTAATTATTTTCATTCCTGGGTTTTCCTTCTTCCAAACACATGCCGTTCTCATAACGGTGTGTTAATAGGCTGTTTTCTTTCTAGTGACACAGGCACAATGTGTTAAATTCTTTCATTCTGGGAGCAATCGCAAAGAAAATCTTTCTTGCCAGATTGCCAGGACGCTCTGTAGCCGTAACTCAAGTTACATACATGCTGAAACAACCTTGCAGAATCTTTAAACATAGTAACTGTTTTAAACAAGTCTCACACGGTCGTGCATTGCCATGTGTGTTTATTTTCCATAGGAAATAATCCTGGATTTTGTGGTGATCCGGGGACCCCCGCCCACGGGTCCCGGCTGGGGGACGAATTCAAGACGAAGAGTCTGCTCCGCTTCTCGTGCGAGGTGGGCTACCAGCTGCGGGGCTCCGCGGAGCGCACCTGTCTGCCCAGCGGGTCCTGGTCCGGCCTGCAGCCTGCATGTGAGGGTGAGTCCACCTGACAGTACGGCCCCGGGACTCGGGATCCCACAGCAGCCCTATAAATTTATACTGCTTGCACAGTTGAACCTCCCCCCAAAAAACTTACGAGAGCATCATCAGAAATCATGACTGGGTACGTGGATATACTGACTGTTCAAAGGTCCCTGTGTCACTGATCCTTAAACTGTGAAAGTTTGTAACAAATGGAGGTTTCTGTTCTTCTCGCGATCAGCGTGTGGTTTTTCTGACGTTCTGTGGATCCCGGCTGTGAACGAGCAGGGCAGCCCAGTCACCGACGGAGGAGATTTCTGAGCCTGGAAGTCGGTTTCGTCCGCGTGTCGTCTCCAAGCTATTGGCAGCCCTTGTCCAGAGCACAGTATTACAGGGAATCTCGGGCTGTGTTCTGTGAAGTATTTTGCAGTGAATATATTTGGTTTCGTTATTTGAAAGGGGCGTAGTCGGGAGTGTGGGATGCTCCAGTGATGGCAGTGAAGATTGCGTGGACACCCGGCCGGCATCGTGCTGTGTGTGGGCAGCACCTGCCTCCGGCAAACGGGAGCCGACGTGACAGCCATTTGCTTAGAGCTCAGAAAGTAACTCAGTTAGATTTCAGACCGACACGACTTTAAATGTTAGACCCCCAAAGCGATCCCAGCAGCAACGAAAATAAACAAATGGGACCTGATTGAATTAAAAAGCTTCTGCACGGCCAAGGAAACTGTCACGAGAGTAAATAGACAACCTACAGAATGGGAAAAAATGTTTGCATGCTACACATCCGATAAAGGACTGATATCTACAATCTATTTAGAACTCAGGAACATCAGCAAGAAAAAATCAAACAACCCTGTCAAAAAGTAGGCAAGGGACATGAACAGAAACTTTTCCAAAGAAGACAGAACAATGGCCAAGAAGCCTATGAAAAAATGTGCAACATCTCTAATTATCAATGAAATGCAAATCAAAACCACAATGAGATATCACCTAACTCCAGTGAGAATGGCCTTTACCAGAAAGTCCCAAAACAACAAATGCTGACATGGATGTGGAGAGATTGGAACACTCTTACACTGCTGGTGGGACTGCAAACTAGTACAACCCCTCTGGAAAGTAATTTGGAGATACCTCAAAGAGCTAAAAATAGAAATACCATTTGATCCAGCAATCCCACTACTAGGCATCTACCCAAAGGAGCAAAAGACATTCTATAATAAAGACATCCGCACTTGAACATTTATAGCAGCACAATTCACAATTGCAAAGATGTGGCAACATCCCAAGTGCCCATCAATACATGAGTGGGTTAATAAAATGTGGTATATGCACACCGTGGAGTTCTACTCAGCCACAAAAAAGCAATGGTGATCTAGCACCTCTTGTATCATCCTAGGTAGAGATTGAGCTCATCCTTTGAAGTGAAGTCTCACAAGGATGGAAAAACAAGCACCACATGTACTGGGCATCAGCCTGGTACTAACTGACCAACACTAAGGGGCTCGCATGGTAGTGATACTCACTGGGTGCCAGTCAGGTGGGCGAGCATCGGGGTAAACCCACAACTAATGGAACACACGGTATGGGGGAGGGGCAGGCTTGTAGCCCCAGCTTGGGAGAGGCAAATGCATTACATGTAACCAAAATGTTTGCACCCCGAAATATCATAAATAAATAAATAGATCAATCAGTCAATCTCTCACAACAATTCTATCTTGGTATTAAAAACGTTCAGTGCCAAAGTATCAAGGCTTTGAATTTGCAGTGCTTTGGCTCATGTTTTAATGTGTCTGGAAGGAGCACACTTTAGACAGGACAATGTGACAATGCAGTTCTTATGCTTGTAGCTAATCAATAAAATTAAACACAACTCACAGCAAACATGCATTAAGGATCTTCCATGGGATCGTACGCTATGGTTTTGTACCAGTCACCCACCTTTGGGTGGCTGCATTTGTCATTTGCATCGTGGGTCACTCGCTCCATGTGCCATTGTTGTTTCCCTGGCAGCTGTGTCCTGCGGCAATCCCGGGACCCCCACCAACGGCATGATCGTCAGCAGCGACGGCGTGCTTTTCTCCAGCTCCGTGGTCTATGCCTGCTGGGAGGGCTACCGCACCTCGGGGCTCACGACTCGGCACTGCACAGCCAACGGGACCTGGACGGGCACGGCCCCCGACTGCACAAGTGAGTGACGATCATCCCGTAGACTCAGGGACGTCACCATCAAATCCACTCCACTGAGGAAAAAAAATAGTGTCTTTAAAGTGTTTTATTGATTTTTTTAAACTCATAGACGATTAAAAGGAGAATATATGTTTGATATTATGACTCTGTTTCTTAAGTACTTTACAATTTTTCTCCATTTTCTTATTTATATGGTTGAAGCTACTTGAAAAGGCCAGTTGGCTTGGACGTTGTAAAACTGAAGTCAGAATAAATCCAGGCTTTCTCTGTCTCTAGACCATTCAGTCTGCAGGGAATTCAGAAGCTGTGTGGTTCTCTGGCCGCAGCCTCTGTCTCTGATTACGCACCAGGCCTGATTAGTGACCCTTCCGGGGTGGAAGCTGGGGTCCGCATGGCCAGCGTCCAGCAGGACTGAAATAAGTGATTCCAAACACACAGCCCCCGGGCAGCGGGTCAGCGAAATCATCCAACAGAGGATAGTGTCGCTTTAGTAATTCGCTGCTTAATCACTTCCAATAGTAGCTCAAAGAGAGTAACTCAGATAACAGCTCCGCCGAGAGCACCCTGGAAGAGAAGCCGTGGTTAATTCATTTCGTGATAAATGTGTGTCTCGGCTTCTCGCTTGTTAGTTATCAGCTGTGGAGACCCGGGGACCCTGGCGAACGGCATGCAGTTTGGGACCGACTTCACCTTCAACAAGACCGTGAGCTATCAGTGTGACCCGGGCCACCTCATGGAGCCGGCCACAGCGGCCACCGTGCGCTGTACCAAGGACGGGACCTGGAACCACAGCAAGCCCGTCTGCAAAGGTTTGTGTCCTCCTTGTTGTTCCTACTGATATGTGCGAGTCTTTACTGAATTATATTAGATTTTATTTTGCAAGCATTTACATAACCCTTCCAGGGGCCAGGAATTCTTAAAAATCCGTTTGCAAGTGTCAAATCACTTTATTGTCACAACGCTTTAACCTCAGTTCTAAAGATGGGAAAAGTAACTCACGGAGAGGTGTAACAAGAGGCTAGGACACACCCGGCGTGCCAGGAGTCGGGGTCCGATGGCAGTCACGCCACCTCCAGAGTCAGGGTCTGGGTCCCAAGGCGTTGCCGCCTGTCTCCTGGCGAAGAGAGAGACCTGACCCCGGCTGTGCCGAGTCTCGAGGCAGAGACGACGTGATCGTACCTTCTAGGGGCTGCGAGGAAGGTTGGGAGATGAGAGGTCATGAGAGGTCATCCGTGAGGGCAGAATGCTGGGGGAGAGGGTTAGTGCCCTGACGTTCTGTGGCTGTGGTTGCCGAGCCTGAAGGTGGCACAGAGACGGCCTGGCGAGGTTGGTGCTCGTGCGGTGGCCCTTCCCGGGGGATCAGGGCCTGTCCGAGTCAGTCAGGGTGGGACAGGACACTCGCAGAGCCGAGCGAGTGGGTCGGAGTGTCTCAGTGACGGAGGAGCAGGGATCGGGGTGGGCAAGCAGTGGGATGTGCGTGGTTAGGGTTTCAGCATCGGCACCACGGAGGAGGGTCCCGGCACCCCTATCAGCTGCCGTGCGGCAGGACGAGAGGGGCAGGGAGGGCAGGGCAGAAACAAACCGCGCACTGAGAGGGAGAGAGCGGAGGCCATGGCAGCGTCAGCAGAGGAGGTGTCGTCTTCGGGGGCTCTGAAGGGCAGGGGTTTGTGCAGACAGTTTGCTGCGAGGCTTACGTGAAGCCCAGGTGCTCAAAAATGTCGCCCCCCTCCCCTCTGGCGCGGCCGTGTCCTGGAACCATCCTCCTTTCCCTCTCCGTGGAGTCGAGGGATCTCATCATCCTCTGTTCTTTCTGTCAGCACTGTCCCTGACACCTAACGGCACTAAGTAAATGTTCGAGGAAACTCACAAAGTGGTGTTGGGAGAGTCCTGGTCAAATGCTCCCGATGGAAATCGCCAGTAAATGGTCTGGCCGCTGCGGCTTCTCAGACGCTCTCGTAGGTCTTTATTCTTGGGTTACCCACTGGATCCACCATAACGGCCTGGCCAGCAAGGCCCTGCGAGACTGGACCTCCCTCTCTCTGTCTCCCTCTCCCTCTCTCTCTCTCTTTCTCTTTTTCAACCTATCTCCTTGTCTCCTGCCGTGCACCCCGCCACGCCTGGGGAAACTTTGCCTCATGGCTGTGCCCCTGGGCCTCCCCCCGATGTTCCCTGTCTGGAGCACGCGCTCCACGAGCCTCACTGGAGCCTCAGGAATTATTTGTTGAGCAGGTGGGATGGCCAGAGAAAGACCCGTGCCCAGCTCTGGGTGTGCTGTGCAATTCGTGTGCGTCAGCGTGTCTTCCTCACGTGAGAAGGCATGAGCCTGAACACGCTAGGCAGGTCTGTTCTGCGTCTTCTGCCGCCGACAGGCTCCTCTGGAAACTTCTAATTTCAAAAGCCCAGGAAGCTCTTGGATCTTCTTGGATCTTCGGAGAATAAGAGTTTAGAGTGTATTTTGGATTTCCCCACTGTTGTGTGTCCTAGTGTGATTTCTGGAGTGGGAACGGAGGGCCTGTGTGGACCTGTGTTCCCTCCCCAGGAACACGCTCGTGCTTCTCGGGCCGATAAAGCAGGCGCCAGGCTCCAGGGCTGCAAGGAAACGCTTGCAAGTGGCATTTTACAGACTCGCCTTTGACCACGCAAGCGTTCAAACCATATTCAGCAAATAAATGGAAAGACTCTGTCTTTCGAAAATCATATACTATTTTAAAATGAAAATACAGATGGCAGGAGAAATTCTTACTATCTGTATATATAAACTCATGTCATATGGCCAAGTCTTCATTTGAATTGCCCTCAGTAACCGTCATAAAAAGACACAAATTAAATAAGAATATTTCTTCTTTTGTTGGCCTCGTGTATATTGAGAGTGTCAAGTTCAATCCTGTTTTCTTTACCGTGTGATGTGTTTTGACTTGACTTTGCTTTTACATACGTGATCCAAATTAATGAAGAAATGTTGGAGGAGCAGTTTTATTATTTTGATAGACTGTCTTCCCTAGTAATTCTTTTATATGAAAAAAAATAACCCTATGGAGATGTCATTTGTGATTCAGGTAGAATTAAAATGTGAGCCGTCTGAACATCCCAGCGGCAGTGGCAGCTCTGCAATGTTCAATGTCGTTTGTTCTTTGGGAACAGCCGTGCTGTGCGCCCAGCCTCCCCCGGTGCCGCACGGCAGAGTGGAGGGCGCGGACTTCCGCTGGGGCTCCAGCATCAGCTACAGCTGCGCGGACGGCTACCAGCTCTCCCACTCGGCCATCCTGTCCTGCGAGGGCCGCGGCGTGTGGAGAGGGGAGGTCCCCCAGTGCCTGCGTAAGTCCCCCATCCGCCCCTGTTCTGCCCCTCACGGGTGACGGTGACCAAACTCACGGCACACGCCAGGGATACCGTTTAGGAATACGGTGCTGTCTGGTTTAGCCTCATCACCACGCGTGAAAACTCGAGCTCGAGACCGCGTGCCTTGCCAGGGGCAGGTCATTCCTTCCACTCCTGATCTGGTTAGGTAGTTAGACCTCAAGACTTAACGGAAACCGGTGAAACAAGGTCAGTGGGTGAACCCCACCCAGGGACTCCTAGAGCTGACGCTGTCCTGTTGTTCCCACAGCTGTGTTCTGTGGAGACCCCGGCACCCCCGCGGAGGGGCGGCTGAGCGGGAAAAGTTTCACCTACAAGTCTGAGGTCTTCTTCCAGTGCAAACCCCCGTTCATCCTTGTGGGGTCTTCCAGAAGGATCTGCCAAGCGGACGGCACGTGGAGTGGTGTGCAGCCCACCTGCATCGGTAAGAATCCTAAGGCTATTTGCAGAGGGGGACATTCCGTCCCAAAGTTGGGTCATTGTGGTTGCGCAGATAATGTCCTTGTACGTAACTTTCCGTGCAAGGTAATATTCTTTGAGTAGACACTAGTCACCCAAACTGAAGTGCAGCGTCTTTCAAAGCCTGCAAACTAAACTCGGAGCTGACATCAGACGTCTGCTAAAGTAGCCACTGCACTTCGCTCTCTCACCTCAGTGGCTCTCTCGTGTCCATCTCCACTGAAAGCCGCACTGTTTGGGGAGAAAACGCGGTTATTAACGTTCTCTGAGATGCCCTCACCCCAGAGACAGCCTGGCTGCTGTCTTACTGCTGCGGACTTGAGTTTTGCTGTGGGTTAAGTTTGTTCACAGAGCTTTATGGAGCAGAGGAGTGGGTGTCCTACAAATTTGTAGTAAAATATTAATGTTTACTTTCAATTATTTTCTAAGAAATTGACTAATGTCTGCTTAGAGACAGCATTAGAAATACTTTTTCTACCTACAGGAACACACACTGTCATCTGATGCGAACCACTGCCACGTGGTAGCTGTCTCTACACTAAAAGCATTTTCCTTCCCCCTGTAGGTTAGTTGCTCTAGAAAACAAAGTTCAAAGTTGTCTGTTTTGTTCTTCTACTAGCAGCTGGAAAGCAGCAAATAAGGAAGTTGAAGTGCTCTGTGATTGCACCAGTTCTGTATTTTTGGAAAATGTCACTGTTGGCTTCTCATATGCTTCAATTCTGGAGCATTAAATGTATTTCTCATTTTGAAGTCTTGAGGAAAATTAATTCAAGAAATTTGGAAGGATGTCACGGATGACCAGATGAAATGCCATTGATGGAAACCTCAAAACCGAAAGAACATAGAGATCATTGCTGCAGATAGTATAGTGTCGAGCAAATGTCTGTGTGTCGGTAGAGAAAATTAAACCAGAGAGCGGAAAAGAGTGTACTTATTCTTACGTGGAAAAGAACATACAGAACTATTTAAAGTCTGATAAGACTCTAAAAAGTAACATCTAAAGGAAATGTCTGGAAGAGAAGATAAAAACAGCAATTTATTTTTTAACCGTCATTAAAAACACCTTGCACATTTGTCAAAAAAAAATTATCAATTTTGTAAGACCCTTTAGTAAAAAAAAAAAAAAAAAAAAAGAAAACGATAGAATTTCTGTAATAAGTATACCTGGTCTTTCTTTTTAATTGTGAATTTCAGACCCTGCCCATAACACCTGCCCAGACCCTGGCACCCCGCACTTTGGGATACAAAATAGCTCTAGAGGATACGAGGTATGCCGTTTGTATTTTACTATGCTTTTCTAGAAATATAAAATATAATAGATACTTAAATATTAATATATTATAGGTTTTATATACCATATCTTATTCTCGCTATATTTGCCTAAATAAAATTCATTCAGACAGGATTTCCATATGTGTTTTTAAATGCCAAAATCCATAAATCCATGCACATTTTGATGGCTGCAGTAGCACCTGCTGTGTTAATTTCTGCATGAAAGCGTGCGTCCTTCTCTTACTTGTCTGCTGCACTTACGTGGCAGTTCTATGACTGGGTGACTTGTCACTGCTTAGCTACTGTAAAAGACTTCATTGAGGAACTCAGTATAATCAGCAAATGACATTAAAATTCTAGAGAAATAAACAGAAGAAGAAAAGGAATCAAAGTCCCTTAGTCTAAGTCTCCTTGTGAAATCTGTTCTCCACACGATCTCTTAAAGCTATGTGAATTATCGTCATACTAAATATTACTTTGGCGTGTTCATTTGACTTCTAATAAAATGAACATGAACATTTCAGTTAATATTGGAGAAACATCTAAAAATGGAAGGTAATGAAGCTTGAAATAAAATGATTTAACCATCTTAATTACTCAAGTAACTTCATGTCTCTCCGATTATATGACTTTGAAAACCAAAGTTAAATATATATACTGCGTTCAAGATAGAGATACCGTTGATTTAGAATAAAAGACCTTTTTCCTCGGCCATTTTCCCCTATCTCTCCTACGCAGTAAAATATTCCCATTTTACTGGCTCCGACATGCATTGACTGTTTCCTAAAAGCTCTCTTGCGTCCCACAAAGGAAATTCTCACAGATTGCTGATACGTTACATCTAGCACATTTTATATTAGGTCTCAAATATGGCCTTAAACTCCAGGCAAATACCTCCTGGCATATAAATATTTAATACCAAATATCAAGGATTATTGTAAAACACCATATGTGGGTATTGTTTTCACTAACTCCCCACAAAAAAGAAAAGTTTGATCACCATTGGTCATGATTGCTTTTAGCAATTGTTAACTTTTTCCTGTGCACAACCTACAGTAAATAAAAGTTTAGGGCGACTGTATATAGCAACATATTCCTATGAGTTATCGTAAGGTGCTACTAGGGATGGATAAATCCTTCACCCTCCTTAGGACAAAATAAAGTTATCCTAACTGAAATAGTAGCTTGTACCCAACAGCAAGACTTACTAATAAGCTAAACGACACAGGTAGCATCTTTGACAGGGGTGGCCGAGACCACGAGATGCAGCTCTTGCAAACTGGTTTTTTTTCTTCCTTATTAGGAAACATTTTAGTTTTGAAGGTTACAGATGAAATTTTTGTCTGTTTTCTTTAGCACATGCTGAAACATTACTTGGGCAAAGTGAACCATCTCAGTTGGGAGCTTCCCTGTGTTCTCCTATATTAAGTATGCAGTTTGCATGACCGTCTCCAACCGGGCGTGTTCCCCAAGTGCACGGGCTCCAGTTGATGTGCAACAATCCATTTAGAGAGATTGGTATATCCCGCTGAAAATATCTTATTGCGGTGGACAATGAAGCTTCTTCCTGACAGCAAATGACAAAGGCTGTCTGTGATCTTCCTGTGAGCATGTAAACAGTGCCACGTGTTCACGGGAGGCCTGACCGGGCACGGACGTGCTTACAGGGAGACCCGATGGAAGAGAGGTGACAGGTCAATCCTTTCCTGGCATTAAATCTCAAGTCAGTTACTGATTTGAAGCACAGATACATTTTAATTTTTTCCTTTATAAACTCTGACTTCTATATTAGTCTCCTGACCTGCTTCATCACTATTCAGTAGACCCTCTATTTCCTCACATTTCACTTCTAGATGTTCTTCCCAAAGCCCCGTGAGGGAGGGACAGGCCGGCCCCTGTGAATACAGACACAGAGGAGTTAAGTAACTGGTTGAAGTTCTCAGAGCAGCATCCACAGGGGTTCACATCTGTGGACTCTTGCCTGGGACATTTAAGTGGCTTTGTAGGCACAGGCTTTAGGGCACAACTGGGTTCCAAGCGGAGCTGTCAGGAGGACAAACCTGCCTTCTCCTCCCCTGGGAGCTGTTTTTCTTTTCCCTTCTATGCGCACCACGCCTGGCCTCACGCCGCAGAGATGAGTGACCCGCAGCCAGCAGCCACAGCTCATTCCCTAAGACAGCACGGACGGGTCACCGGGACCCTGCCCTTCAAGGCTCTTCCAGCTCAGTTAGGAAAATAGGTACATAAATACACAGGCAGTTCCCCTGCGAGTGTTACCAAAAGCAATTTTCTCATAAATACCCACCGTTTAAAATGTGAGTAGCAGACAAAGAATTGGAAAAGGAAATTATATTTATTATAAACTAAAGAGAGAGAACTGTAAAATTAAAGAGAAAAAGCATACTTTCTTTACCCAAACAGCCTCCTAAATTTTCACAATTCACTATGATATAAGGTATTGCCTCATCCATTAAGAAATCTATATTACGTATAACGCTTTAACATGCAGTTAAAGTGTACATGTTAATTCAAACAATGGCGTGGGATTAAAGTAACAATTGTTAGTGTACTTTTGCGCTGGCAGGTGCTTTCAAGAATTACTAATTTATACTGACTCTGTTCCGTTTGCCTCTGAAACTAGTATTGGATTTCCTTTCCAGGTGGGAAGCACAGTATTTTTCAGGTGCAGAAAAGGTTACCATATCCAAGGTTCTACGACCCGAACTTGCCTTGCAAACTTAACGTGGAGTGGGATACAGACCGAGTGCATACGTAAGTGTGACTTCTTCCACCACAATCAGCAGTGACCTGTTTATTGTTGGATATCTGGGAAGTGTTTACCTTCAAGGGAAATAATGAGAAACTGTTCTGGTTTTGTTTGTTTTTCGTCCCCTAATCCTACACTTTGAGTGTTGCTCAGAGTGAGGTTGCCTAGAACCAGCAGCACAGCGGCATCTCCTGGGGGCTGAGCAGCGAGCCCAGTTCTCAGTCTGCGCCCCAAGCCTGTGACTCAGAGACTCGGCGTCGGGGGGACACCAGCCTGTGGATTTCCAAGCCCTCTGGGGGTTTATACCAGATTATTAAGGAGGGGTGAACGGGGTCATGCACATGTCGGGATATAAGCAGACATGTTTAAAATGGTATTCTTGCTATAAGGTTGAAATAGATATGAATTGATCATTCAAATAGTTGCTTAAGGATCAAATTTTATTTTGTGACTTAACCATGAGAACTAGAAAAAATGTTGTATGAATGATTAGTAAGTCAATCATTCATTTCACCTGCCGTGAATTCAGTGAAATATGTCTTATTCTTACCTCACTGTGTTGGACATAAGAACATTAGTAGATGTTATAAAAATTATTTAATAGTATATAAGCGTTTTTATATAATTATTGATCATCATTATGTGTATTTATTTCAAAGCTACCTTCTCTACTCTAAACCACTGCTCAAATTATGTAAATGATATACACATATGTGTATATACACTTACATATTTTAATATATGCATGTGTGTACATATATATGTATATAATATGGAGCTTGATAATATCAGGTCTTCATTATGTTGAAAGTTTGAAAGGTTACTAAATTGTCAAATAATGACAATACTTAAAGCAATTGCATTCACAGTTTTAAAATGGTAAACTCATTTTGTAATAATCTGCCAATAGCATTACTTGAGACATATGCAAACTTTACAAAGTTATTTGAAATATAGAATATATATTACAATCTCATTACTCCTAAATTATATTGTAAAGGAAATAGGAATTTATAATATTTTAATTTTTTTGAAATACATTTCACATTTCTACCAAAATTAATTAAGTGAATAATAAATTTGCTAGATGCCACCAGAAAAAAGAAATCAAGACGTATTTCAGGGTATGTGCCAGTCTGTATGTGTTTAATGTATAAAATTGCCCTTTTAAGGATTCATAAAACATTATTTTTTAAAATAATCTTTGTAATATATCAGAAGTGTTCTGTTTATTTCAAAGCTTTGATCTCTAAATCTTTACACATAACTACACATAAAAACCATTTCCAAAATCCTTTGCTCTATTTATTTCTTTTTTTAATTTTGTTTTTGTTTCAAAATGTTTATTGTCCTGGATGGAACTGGGGCCCATTCTGCTCTGTTTCCTTAGGCGCATGTGCTAACTTTACACTGAACAAGGTTTCACTGTGTCCTAACGGAATTGATACTGTTGCAGCTCACGCCTGCAGACAGCCGGAAACCCCGGCACACGCGGACGTGAGGGCCATCGACCTCCCGACATTTGGCTACACCTTGGTGTACACCTGCCACCCAGGCTTCTTCCTGGCCGCGGGGTCTGAGCACAGGACGTGTAAAGCAGACATGAAATGGACGGGGAAGTCGCCCGTTTGTAAAAGTAAGTCCTTGATCAGGGAGTGGAAGAACATTCCTGAAGAGCAGGGAAGAGTGTCCCCTGCCCATCAGGCTAGTCGCCAGGTTCCAGGTTCATGCGCCACAGCACGATGCCATAGTGTCACCACCCGCTTCACCCGTGCTCGATGTGCGTGAGCTGTGTGTGCGCGGACGTGCGTGTCGTAAGTGTCGGATACGGTGGTGCCGTAGCTGAGCACGTACATAGATTTTAGTGTCTGCTGAGTTCATTTTAAGCCAAAGAGAAAAGCTAGTTGGTTAAGGAAAAGCACCCTGAGTTAAAAGGAAAACAATACGCAGTATGTTTTCACAAAATATATTTCCTAAAGATGGAAATGGATAAATATCACCAAGTACCTAGAAAAATACAAATTGAACTTTCTGTATAACTTTGCAGACCACAGGATGTTTGTGGCGGACTACAAACGTATGTGTTCTTGACATTGGTTCTACGTTTTAAAATTACAAAAGCGACTGACATGGAAGTGATGCATTAATGGATCACAGATTAGTGTGTTTACAAGTGAGAGTATGTCTGGCTCAGACTTGCTAGTAGCTGAGTCTGCAGGTTCCCACCAAACATGATTTGTATACGCACTGAATACTAAATGCATGAGCAAAACTCGCATCATGTGTTCAGGTCAGTGGCTGTAAGTTTAGTTCCCTGGGGCTTCTTTATAATTCTCAGATTAGGAATTTTTGAGAGACACTTGTTTCCCTTGCCCTTCCCTGTCAGAAATAGAAGAATGCAAACTTTAAACATGACAACTTGTAGTCTGATATATGACTATAAAAACTAAAATATTATCGGTTAAATCTAACTTGATAGACCAAATTAAACATTCTGCAAAGGAAACAATTTGATGTTCTTCAGTAGTAATTTATAAATTCATTGATTTGGGTGGGGGATTGGAAAATTAAGAAGGATTATGGCGTGTTAGTTGTTTTGGATATCACCTCTCAGTTTAGGTGAGGATGTCCCCGAGAGGATGTCAGAAAGTGACACAAGCCACCCTCGTTTGCAAGGCTCTCTGTTGTAGCACCTTAAATGGAAACACACATGCCAGACAGGTATACGCTGAGTCCCCATCATTAAACTCAGCCCTCCCACAGACACAAAGAATATCCTGCTGGGAATCCGTGGGTTTAAAATGTAGGTGTATAAGGTATCCGTAGTTTGTACTTTTAAAAAATCTGGAGAAAGAAAGGAAATTTGCTTCAATTTGACATTTTTTCAAACTTATTCAAAAAAATAAATGTTTTTGAAAATGATAATTTGTCTTTTTACTTGTAGGTAAAGGAGTGAGAGAAGTTAATGAAACAGTTACTAAAACTCCAGGTTTGTATACCAGAACAGTTATAGATTTTGATCAAATAAAGTGGCTTGTTCTCTACTACACTCTGTACAGTGAAACGATCTTTAGCATTTAAATTTCCGAATCCATTAGTCCACGACGACGTTAATGTTTCAGTGATTTAAAACACCAGGTTTCTATTTCTTTCACAACCGTGGTTGGTTAATGAAATAACACTGCTTCACTTGCAAAGAAAACCTCCGGTGTTACCAGGCAGTCTCATGAAAAAGTCCCTCGGGCATTTTGTAGGCAGAAGTGGACATAAAACATTGACCGTGCCGTGTGGTATAATGGAGAGCCTTATAAAGAGGGTTGCACTTCTTTCCTCCAAGTGAAGGAGCTCTTGTAAATGAGGCGTTTTGACAGCTGAAGTTGCTAATCTGAATAGTTCAAATGTGGAGCCCCATTTTGTTCTCCTATTTCCATAATCCAGGCATCCTCCGCCTTCTAAAACGTGAAGCATAGTTTCTTTTTGTTGTTGTCGTGTGTGGTGCCTTGCCAAATGCACTCTGTAGCAAACTGGAAAGACGCAGTCCCACTCTCCGAGCAAAGTTTCTGTCACTTGGAATCATCTGACATATTGTATCTGTGTCACAAATTTAGATACTATCTAAATAACAAAATGTGTTCTCAAATTACATTCATTTAAGTCAAATTGGGTGTTTTTTGTTGTTGTTTTATCAGAAACAGAAAACCTTTGTAAATATATAAGGTCACTAGACTAGTGTTTTCTTTATTCAGGTGTTAACACTAATTTCTTGGACATGAAGCTCGATTTTAGAACCAAATGTGCAAAGAGCATTTGCAGGGCTGTGAAGTCAGAATTCCGTGTTACATGTTTAATCCTTAGACTAGATAAAATATACCAACATGATTAAAGGAGTGTCTCCAGTTTACACCATGAAGAATAAAACATACCTTTAAACTCCTTCTGGACTATTTTATTAAATATTAGTTACAAATCGAGCACAGAAGTCAATACTCTTTACCTCGGCAACACTTTCTTCAAGGGAAGGAAACAATCTCTTTTCGTTATCGTTGTTGTGTATTTGTTCTGTTTTTTATTTGCTTTTTTGTACTTAAGATATTGAAATATGTACATTCTCTTGTAGTAGGTGCAAATGTTATCGTCAATATACCTTTTTCTCACTTTCTCTGAAGGGAAATGCCAATCAAATCAGTTCTTTAGCGAGGTGGTGCAGTCTAACACAGCTCAGCTATTTGGTTCTTGTGCTGAACACTTATCTTAACAAGTGAAATGATGAGGACCCCAAAAGACGACTTCTACCACATGACTGATGGTCACATTTTGATACACAGAAGCCACTCTAGGCTACTGACCATACCGTGTTCTACCCAGGCAGGAAACTTAAGTGAATGGCATGAACAGGATGAGCAGGTACATGAGCATCTTCAGACGAGTCTACATGCTCTAATTAGGGAAAGCAATCTCAATGTCATTTTAAAGACTATTAATGTTAGTCAAGGAAGATAAAGTCATTTGGGGGGTGCCAGTTACAACAGGGCCTCTGTAACGCTGCTGATGGATAAGTAGAAATGTTTCATGTCAGTTATTTATGAGCAAATGGTAGATACTTGATGTATCAGTGTTAGATTACTTTTTTATTATTATTCGGAAGGGGCGTCTATTCAGAACCGTAGGAGGCTACTACAGTCTGTTCTTCTTTAACTCTTCTGTGGCCAGGCTGAGTTTCGTAGGCTCAGCCTGCTTGGGAAGACAAGACAATGGTCAGCTGGGCTGAAAAGGGAAGTATGAACACAGGCAGGCACGACAGACTTTTGTCTTCATCATTTGTGACTATAAGTGGATTTGCTAAAAAAAAAAATACACTTAGGGAGAAATGAACCTTTATTTCTACCTAGAAACTCAAACAGTGTGTTTGGACCAAGTCTACTTACAGTGGATCTTGTCTCATTAAGTGATTTAGCCACATCATAGGGCAAAAAAGCAAAGAGAAACTCATTGGACTCATGGATGTAGATTTATACAATGGAATACTATTCATTTTTATTAATACTGTGAAAATGGCAGGATTTTATATACATTTAACAGAAATGTGAAAAGTAAGTTATTTTTTTCATAAGCAGGGAAAACAAGAGAAAATATCTCAATAATCCTTGCAAGGTTTCCCATCGCAGATGAATTGTATGTTTTAAAAAGACTTAAAAGTCATAAATATAAAAGAGATATTTGAGATTACTGAATCCTCCGTTCTCAGCAATATTGGGCTATTGTGTATGAGGAGATTAAAGTGGAAGAGCAGAGTGCAAGTGAGAGAAAGGTTGGCTCCACTGACAGGATAAAACCTGCAGAAATGAAATGCTGTCATCTTGATAAGCTGGCTGTATCCAGCCAGAGCGGCTCTGGGAAACGCAAGCGCTTTGAGGGCAGGGGATTCCCGACAGACGGTGCATGTCACCCACGCTGAGCCTTCGCAGTCTTTCCAAGAGTAGACTTGGACATTAGTGAAATGTCAGTAGTGACTCCACGGGTACGCTTAGCACATTTGTTACCAAGCACAATGAAAACGAGCCTCCCATCAGTAGAGCCGGTTCACCACAGCCCCTGGCCTGGGCACGGCTGTGATGCCTTGGCCTCTAAAACGCTTCCCAGCAAGGAAGCGAGTGTCGGCCTGCCCACCACGACAGTGCCCGGCCTCTTTGCATGTGTGCACCTGCTAGGAGAGGACAAGGCGCTAGGTATCTTTGCCTCCATCGTCGTCATCGTCTGTGATCTCTCCCTGAAGGCTACTGTGCCTTCTGTGTTTAGAAATGCCTGGACTCGCTGCCTGTGTGCGCTAACGCTCGTGTTTCCCTGTCCCTGCAGTTCCCTCGGATGTGTTTTTCATCCACTCGGTGTGGAAGGGATATTACGAGTATCTGGGGAAAAGACAGCCTGCCACGCTCACTGTGGACTGGTTCAACGCGACTAGCAGCAAGGTGAACGCCACCTTCACGGAAGCCTCGCCGGTGGAGCTGAAGCTGACAGGTGGGCGCGAGCAGGCAGGGACCATGATCTTAGCAAAAGGGGCGATCCCTCGTTTCTTAAGTGCTTATTAAGGTCGTGTGCGCTGTGCACATACGACGTCTTACTGGGGCTGTTCCGTAACCACGGCAGGTTGGTGTTATCTTCTCATTTTAAAGATTGCAAATCCAGGACAGAAAAGATGGTGCACACGGCACATTAAGTCAAGGATCCGAGATTCACATGCAGATGTGCTCACCTCCAAACGTCACTCTTTTGATGGCCTTTTTCCTAACTCGTGTTCCTCACGAGTTACTGGTTTTTGCACAATTAATACAATGACAGCCCTGATTTATATGGCAGACACTATGTTAAGCACTTTACATGTATTATTTTAATCATTCTCACATTATTCCTATGATGTACGTACTCTTATCATATACATCATTTTGACTGATTTTGATAGAAAGGGAGATATGTCGACCCAGGAAAATCACAGAGCTTTCCTGAGGTTCCGTGGTAAGTAGTTGGCAGAGGCAGGGTGTGAACTCAGCAGTCAGATCCTGAGCCCACGCTCCTAACTGAGAAGCACAGTGTCACCCTCATGCCTGCATCCAGCGTCATTAAAAACAGAATGACTTTGCTACTTATGACCGTGTATTGCTGTCAGCAGACTGACTCTTGAGGGCTTGAGATTCTCCCCCAGTTATCCACGAGTCGCAGCTCTCGTGCTGAACACCAGGAAGCCCCCACCTGTCCCCTGTCTCACTACTCAACAGACAGCCCAGCGACTTGCCTTTAGGGAGTGCGGTAGCAGGTCAGGGCCCCCGACCCTGCATGTTCCCTGTTCCTGCTTCCTTGGACGTGAACACGTCTAAAAACGGTGCAGGTGCCCCGGCTTACGAAAGGCAAGATCACGCCTGCTCACACGCGTTTCACAGGTGTGTGTTTATGGACTCGTGGTCTCAGGCCTGAGTATTTCCCTACACCACACACCTGTGAGTGTACAAATGATTTAGACCAGCTACTTAAGCCATGTGTCAAAATTAACTAAGAAACTTTTAAAATGTGTGAACTCCTTAATCGTACTCAAGTGAATTGATAATACTTCTCTTCATGGAGTCAGGGGGCTTGATGGGTGCAAGTCAGATTAGAAGCAGCTGTATCGGGGGTTATGGTTTTGGTCTCTTTTTTCTACGTACTCCTGTCCTCAAAAGTGAATAAAATGTGCATAAAAAAATTCTGGATTTTTAATTAGCAGAATTGAATACATATTGCTTTTATTCTTTCCGTGGGATAAAAATGTTGAATTTAGTGAAGTGTATTATAGCCATTCAAGATCAACAAGGATTCAATAAGAAGTGATTTTTCAGGGGAAAATAAAAGGAGGTGCTGAGGCTGAAGTTTACCAATAGAAATGAAATTTCTGTGTGAGTTTTCCACTCTCTGCAATATGCTCGTCTCATGGACCACCTGTGGATTCCTGCGAGGCAGGGCTGACCGCTGGTCTGTTCGCAGGGGTTTACAAGAAGGAGGAGGCCCACTTACTCCTGAAAGCCTTTCAGAGCAAAGGCCCCGTAGACATCTTCGTGAGCAAGTTTGAGAATGACAACTGGGGTCTGGATGGTTACGTAAGTGCCGTGTGGGGTCCGTGACGGGCTGCCTAGTCACCTCTGTCCGCGCGGAGGGTGGGCCGCACACCGGGACCTCTGAGCGCAGCAGAGCCGTGTCTGCCTGGAGAACGCAGCTGTCCCTCGGGCCGGCAGGGCCGTCCTGCCCCTCATGTCATCCCGGGAGGAACCAGGGCTCTGAAATGAGAAACGGAGGGGCCAACTGTCAGTGTTACAGTTGAGAACAAAGCAAGACCCCAAATCCAGGTTCTGTGCTATAAACACCGCGTTGCATCCTAAGAGTGGTGCAACCCCAAATTCTCCAAGAGCACTGGGCAGCCACTTGGAAGTTTGGGAAAAAAGTCACCCCCAGATAAACAGAGAGATTTAAGATGTTCCCCTGAAAATCCTTCTTTGCAAGTTAACCACTTGTTTGAGTTCTAATTCGCTATCTGACTTCAGGGTGTGCAGCCTCACCTGACGTACACAGGCCAACAGCTGTGACAGAAAGTGAGTTTTATATAATACAGGTCATTTACCAACTCACGTGTCTGTCCCCCTCAGGAAGGGCGGTGAACATACGGAAATGTAAGATGCACTGCCATTTCAGAGGTCAGAACGAGAGAGTAAGCATTTATATAAGTTAGTTGAGGATCTATATAAGTCTGCATGGATTTCCGATTTTTAACTATAAACGTGTCACTAAAGAGAGCACAAAAAATAAACTATTGAACCTGTAGCATCTGCATCCGAGACAGCGCAGTGGTCTTATGATAAAAGAAGATATCACTATTAATTCCTGTTTGTTCTTTTTTCTTTCTCTCCTTCCCTTGCTACGTATCAGGTGTCATCTGGACTTGAAAGAGGAGGATTTACTTTTCAAGGGGACATACATGGAAAAGACTTTGGAAAGTTCAAGCTAGAAAGGCAAGGTGAGTCGCACCTGAGATGTTTGTAAAGCGAGTAACCGTGTGGCCTCCCAGTGACCAGGCTGAGAAGGAGGGGGCAGGGCAGGGCTCCAGGAGAAACACAGACCAACCACAGGATTGGAGGAGTCTCAGGAACAGCAAAGCAGGCAAACACAGAGAGGGAACTAACATGATCACTGTAATTTCGATGACGGATATTTTGCTGAGTCTGGCCCCAGGACGGGAGAAAACAGCAAATAGCACTGATCTTTGTCGACAAAAACGTACAAACACTTTCAGTCCATTTTTATGAAAATGCAAATATCTGTAACTAAAACCAAAGTCAGAACCTATAGCGACCCTTTGCCTTTCTTACGTTTCAAATGTGAGAGTCCGCAGTACTGTTGCGTGTTACTAGGAAATAGTTTTTTGTATCTTGGTGGTAAAAGTGGACATTAAAATCTTTAGAGAAGAGTATCAACTGGTTCCCTGTGGAGCTGCAGCTCCTGCTTGTAGAGATTATAAATTTATCCATTTATAAAAGTTATCCTCCATATGTCCTTGCTTACGCCTAGCACAACCACCGCAAATTGAATATTCCTCTCACCTCCAGATCCCTCGAACTCGGAGCAAGACCCTTCCAGCCAGTCCCAGGGCACCAGCAGCGGCTCCGTGGCAGCTGCCATTCTGGTTCCGTTCTTCGCTCTCATTTTATCAGGGTTTGGGTTTTACCTCTACAAACACAGGTACTGTAAACACGGTGCGCGTGCGAAGTGTTGGTTTGAGCAGTGTGCGTGCACTCACGCTCCGTGCACGTATGTGTTACATTGCTACACGCTACCGTCTCTCCCGTTAAGAATGCACACGTGTCAAGGTTTCTGTTGTTTGTGTTTTGAGGGTTTTTTTGTTTTGTTTTTTGTCCCGCTTTTTCAGCAGGACAGATCGGAGTGACAAGAGGAGAATAAACGACTTGGTTAAGAGAGAACACGCTGTTTCCTGTTGAGTTGGAAGATGAAGTAAAGCAGACTGTTCCCACTTTTAGGTTCCGTGGCAGCTACCAGGACACTGAGATGGTCTTTCTACCTCCCAGGAAAAAGGGCGAACAAAATGTTCTCCATGGCTGCTTCCAACTCCACGAATTTGGGATCGATACATTTTTATCAATTCCTTCCTTCAACAAATAGAAATTTAGCTCTCTCTATATATTAAGAATTGTTAGATGTTCCACTCCTGAAAAAGTATTCTGAGTATTAATTTGCAAAACCATACTAAAAGGAAAATGTCAAAACTCAGGGAAAAGCCACTTTAATGAAATAGAACCTTTCATAGGGGTCTATATGAATGCCAAAAAGAAATTACTTTGGAGGAATTATAAATGCCTCGTACGTTTCATCTCTATGTGGATAATATGTTACCTGGAGGAATTTGACAATGCCAAACTACTCTAAAACATTATTTGAAATAGTAGCATTATCTGCAAGTAATAAGGAAAAAAATTATAGTCCCCTACAGTAAGGTTAAAGTATGTTAAATGAGCCAAATGTTTATTTATATAATATAGATATTTCCACTTAATCTTGGTTAAAAAAAAAAAAAAGTGTGAGAAAGTTAATTTTTTAAATAATTCGTGGAATATCTTCTTTAAATGTGTGCTTTCTTGTGTTTGTTTTTGAAATACAAAATAGCAAGAATGTTGTTTCAAAGTTATGTAGTTTTAGCTGCTGGCTGCATGTCTCCCTTTCCAGTGGCTAGTAATCTTCTTACGTAAAAATATAACCCAGTGAAAGAAATTTCAGATGGTACTTACAAAACTAAAGATTGACATATCTGTATTTTTTTTAATTTGGAAAAAATTTTAAAATGCCATAATTAAAGGTGCTTCTCTTCTTAAAAAGATATAAATTAAAAATATATCTGCTTTCACAAATTCCTCTAGGTAATATAACACCTTATGGAGACACATACTAGAGGAATCTGTCATTCCTGCAAATTCATTTGTGCTGTCTTGGCATCCACGTTACCCCCAGCAAAGGGTCTGGTCCATTTAAGCTGTTTCCCTCGACTCTCGACATTGTCCTTGTCCGCAGGGAGACCCCAGATAGTCCCGTCTTGGCCTCTGTGCCGGAGCTGGGCGGCCTCCGGCGTGAGGGAGCTGTGCCTCCCTCCGTGTGCCTCCAAAGACGCAAAACTTCACGGGGGTCTCAGATTCCCTTGTCCTTTGCAAAGACACTCCCACACGATTATATGTATTCACAGATGAATTAAATATGACTTCTGCTTGTATCTGCATTGGGGGTGCATTCAATATACACCCCAGCTTTAGTCCCTAAACCTCAGAGGCCTCCGTATCGATGTTCAGAACTCACTACAGCTTTGAGACCCTCCAGTTTCCGGGAGCATCTGAGGGAAGCATCGCTTATTCCTTGATTTGGAAATTGCTTCAATTGTTTAAACCCTCTTCACAATCCCGACCACCAATTTAAAACGAGCTCCGAGGAGCGTGCGGACGTGCAGACCCTCCCACCGCACGGCTGTCCGCTGGGGGGTCTCCTCGCCCCCGGCCGAGCTGCTGGGCACGTTTCACCGGAATCGGGACTCTCACCGTTGGTTTCCTCTTTTCCTTGCAGAACAAGACCCAAAGTTCAGTACAACGGCTACGCCGGCCACGAAAACAGCAACGGGCAAGCTTCCTTTGAAAACCCCATGTACGACACAAACTTAAAACCCACAGAAGCTAAGGCCGTGAGGTTCGACACGACTCTGAACACGGTGTGCACGGTGGTATAGCGCCGGCGCCCGGCAGGACGGGTTCACAGCCATACCTCTGACGGACAAGCAGCCACTCCTTTGGTGCCACCGACCCTCTCCCTGCGACTCGCCTTGCCGCCGTCCCCGACGCCGCCCGCTGGCCCCCACGCAGCAGGGGTTTCTCCGCGCACGTGCCGGAGTCCTCTGAGGATCGAGCCACACACGCATCTTCATCCCGCAGGTGGATTCCAGACGCCTGGCTGCCTCCGCCCGGGCTCCGCACGCTCGAGGACGACGGCCGGCCGGGTGGGCCGACGCGCCCCACCCCTGTGCTGCTGGGTTGCCGTTCAGTGCAATCTTCCGGGCGCGCGGATGCTCCCTGCAGGTGCAGGGACAAAAGGGTAGCACCACAATGTGTGTGTGTGTGTGTTGTTTTTTAATTAACCCCCATGAACATGAATACTCTGGAAAAAAAATAAAAAGCTTTCTCGAAGAAGACACCTTTCTGATAGACACACACACAAGCAAGCGCTTCACTCTGTCCCTCCGACACCCGGCAAGCTGTGAGGACCTCCCGGCTCCGTGCGTCCGTCCCCAGGGACACTTGCAAATTTCCCGGTCAGCTGTTCTATTGCAGAATTTTTGATGCACAATGTTTTGCACTAGTGTGTTATGAATGACTAAGATTCTGATTAATCTATTTACACAGGGTTTATACACACGCTCCATAGTACACAAGCATCCTTCCATGTCAAGCCAAACATTCCACCGTCAGCGTAGTTGGAGTGTTAGGAAACAGATAGGACGCAGATCCTAGAAGGAAATACAGTATTGCAGAGATTTATTTTATTATTGCTTCTATTAGCTGAATTCGTCACAGAGGTCCAATGAGAAAAAAAAAGGCCCTTTTTAATTCTCATGTTTTCTTCCGTTAGTCCGGTCGTCATCCACTTGTCTGTATTATACTTACGAGCAGGGGTCGCATACGTTTCTATTTGCCGTGTAAAAATGTGAATAGTAATTTATTTTAGACAGCTCATGAACTCGTGGGGTTTAGCTCACAACGCAGTCTTTCCTTTTGCATTGTTTTTTTTTTTTTTTTTCTTTTACTGTGCCATCACTCTCTGGTATTGCATTGAAAGACAGGACACCACAGTGGCACCTTGAGCTCAGTGACAGCTGTTCAGGATCAAAATACTAAGTGTTCCTTTGCAGGTAAGGGAAAATGACACTCTCCTCTCACGACGAATATCCTATCTGTTAGTTTGCCTTTTGTTCCACGCTTTGTAATTCCAGACGGGAAGGGAGCGTCGGTGATTTTTCAAGTTCAGAGTGCATGAGAGGTCAATGGCGAGTGACGGTAGAAAGAAAATAGGTCAGAATCCCCAACGCGGATAAAACCCAAACACGAAGCGGAAGCTTATGACCATGAGAATGTCGATGTAACAAATTCAAAGTGAAGATCATGTTTATTTTTATTTATACTTGTTTGATAAAAATATTTTTGAAAAGATAATGCTTATTTTATTATTTCATGTGTAAGTACCTGCCCGCTCCCCTTGTGGAAAGGGCCCCTCTCTGGCATTCCGGATTGGCGTGGGGACGAATGTCGGGTGTTTGCCTCGGCCTCGCTTTGTTGTCACGGACGTGGCCGCACCCAGCTTCACGACGATCGCGTCTGTCTCCCGAGTGTGTGAGTGCGGGACTTCGAAAGGGCAAAAGCAGCAAGGAAACCCTGCCAGGAGAACGGGGCATGCCTCTGCAAGTCGTGCATCTGGATCAGGACCTTCCCAGGCGTCGTCTCGGGCTGTTGCCTTCCCGCCGCAGGGGGCTGTCCGTCGGGGGTGCACTGGCCCCTGCTCGCTCCTCTGTCTTGCGAGTTCCCTAGTAGCGGACCCCACGTCAGTGTGCTCTGCACGTGTGCCCCGCCACCACGCACAGCACCCTCGCAGATCCGCTCTGCGGGGAGGAACCCGCCATGGCTGCCTCGCGGTGGCGCAGAGTCGTGGGCAGGAGGCGAGCTCCTAGCGCACGTGGAATCCAACAGCGCGAACGCAGAAAGCTCGAGGACCACTGTGTGCGAGGAAGAACAGGGTTACTATACATAGTAGGTGTGTATATACACATATATATATATTGTACATATCTAAGTTTGGGTCATTCAAACTAGGTGCAAAATGCTGACTCCAGAGTCCGAATCCACGTCTCTGTTCCCACATCCCTGACCTGCGTGCCGGTCAACGGCCTTACGAAACCCTGACACGACAGGACCTCCGTACATACGAGAAGTCACATATCAGAGTACGTTATTTTCCTTTCTGTGCAAAGTCAAACCGTCCTATGGTTGCCAGTTTGGAGCATGTTACTTAAAAGACAAAGAATTCAGTGAAGTTCTCTTGTGAGAGTTCTGCCTGGTTTCTCCCGAGGGTGTGAGCCGTGTCCCACCGGGTCCCCGCGAGGGGCCGGGGGTCTCGTTAGGGCTGTCAGGAGATGCGCTGGCTCAGTCAGGTCTAGAGAGTCTTCCCCAAAGGCGACCAGCCCACGCGACGGAAGCGACCACACGCTAAGAACAGGACATGTGCTTCAAAGCTGTTTAAAACTGCTGCTTGTTTCTCACACATCTTGCCTTTTTTCAGGCTAGCTGCAATAATTTTTTTCTTCTGTAAAATATTTTGTAAACAACAACAACAACAAAAAAGCTATTATAAAAAGGGGGAAAAAAACAAAAAAAAGGACGCTGGCATTACGATCAGGAAAACCTGTCACCATCGCCACCCGCCCCCCGCAGTCCCTCACACGCTGCTGACACCAAGTAGGTGCAAAGACCTTTTTGTACAGAGATATATTTTTTATGAAGAATTTGTAAAATTATTAAATATGCTGTAATTTTTTGATTAATGTAGGTACATTGTTAAAAAAAATAAATGTTTTTACAATACAGAACTGTAATTTTCCCAATAATGTAAAATGTACCCTGTCTAGCTGATTTTCAGTTCCAATCCTATTACACATGTATTAATATTAAAGTGGCCTGTTAAAATGAACAGTTATCTTTTTTGTCAAAAAAAAAAAATTATAAAGAGAGTGTAATATAGCCTGTGCAATGCCACCGATCTTTAAAGCAAATCAGAGTTCTAATTAATTAAATATTTAATTTTAGATTTCTATTTCTCGGTGTGAATTTATTTTAGCTTTCATGTGTGCACTTAGGTCCGAGGCAGGGGAGGGAAGACACGCAAGTGTTTGTAGCCATCCTGCATTGTGTTTAGAACGCCACTCAGTATCTTCCCAAGACATTCTCATCACCGCCACGATTAATAAATAGCACATTTGTGAGGAACGGTAGCGTCGAAGCTGACGATTTCTTGGTGGTTTGCATGGAAAACCGTGAGAGCTCCTGGTTTCTTCCAAACCAAAACCAGATCTGTGTTTTTATGATTTCTTTTCAATTTAGGAGATCTGTTTTTGTGAACTTTCACAACACTGAAAAATGACATGTAAGAGAATTACAGACACACTGAACAGAGCATTTCAAATATCGTACTCGAAGGAGGCTCAGAAAAGATGTTCTTTCCTAGAACCTTTAAAACCCAGAGCCAGCCTCCTCCCTCCACGTCTGGGCTGAGCGAAAACACCGGGTTTCACAAGTCCTCGGTGGGCCGTGAAGCCGGATGTCTTGTAGTGAAACAGAATGATACACTGATTTTCCTGAGAGTCAAGTTATTACAAAATGGAAAAAAAATAATAAAAATATATCCCTATTGTGGCTTCAAAGTAACAACGTTTTGACGTCCAACTTAGAGTTTGGGGCTATTCAGGCCGCAGCTGGGATTCGTTGCCATTCTCTGAGGCCCTGCCGACCTCTAGCCCCCATCGGGCGACCTGCAGACATTACAAACAGTCCTGTAATCCAGCACAGCGGGTTCTACCATTTTCCCATTTTAGATGAAAACAGCAGGAATTCAAAAAAATTAGTTAATTTGCCCGAGGACACACAGATATACAGAGCAGGTATTCGAAGTCAGGTTTCTCTTCTTTCAACATTCTTTTTCATGAAAAAAAAAAAAAAAATCACATTATTAAATTTACCAGTGTTCTCTTTTTTTGCAATTAAATTTTTTTCTGAATTTTTCTGTCATTCTACCTGTAATTTATTTTTATTTCATTTGGTAAATAATTACTACCAGCAAAGAAATTCTAAGGAAAACAAATTATATTATTAATTTTACCATCTCACAGATTTCCTACACAAAATGTGTCCTCAGGAGTTATTTAGCGTGTGAAGTTGGAACTCAGGAGCTCTGCAGTTGTGCTGTGGGTCTTTGTCTCCACACACTGAGATCACAGGGCAGCTTTGCTTTTAACTCCCCTTTCTACTGACACACCCTGAAACTTGATTGGGGGTTAAACCTTCATCCCACAAACTGCCTCCTACGTCTGGGATACTTAGCACGTGGCAGAGCGTGGCCAAGCTTGAACAGTATTTATTTGGATCAACTACGAGGTGAGATAATTTATTTAGTACTTCTAAAATCTTTGTGAAGTTAATTTGCAGTTATATGGTAGGATATATTTTAAGATACTAGAAAAATACGTGACAACCAAAAGACTTTTGCCATAGTTTAATGGCAGCATTAATATATGGAACATTATTTATTAGGCAGTCTTGTGTGGTGATAGTTTCTATTCTCCTCTCATATCTGTTCTTTCCTTCTTAGTTTGTTAGCTACCTAGAATAAATATCACACTAGAGCTGAGTTTGACTGTCAAACTAAGCTGTGAACAGCACACTGTAAGCAGTTTTCTTAAACAGTGGAAAATTACCCCTCAGCTCTTCATTTTTCCTCCGGGCTAGAATATGGATGTGAATGTGAATGCTGGAGCATGGGCAGCCATAATGGGCCATGAGGTGGATGGTAGAACAACAAGCTGGAAGCAGTCTGGCTCCTGAGGATCGTGAAGTCACCAGACCAGCCCTCAGCTGTCAACCTCTGGACTTCATTTACATGAGTGAGTAACAAACTTCTAGTTTGCTTTAACTGCTGTTATTTCAAGTCCATCACAAACAAAACCACCTCATACTGACTGGTATTAGCTAGAGACATGCTTAATCTAATATGGGAGGCAGTAACCACATGTGGTCATTAAATATGCACATAAAATACAACCAGCTTGCACCGAGAGGTGCTGTAAGTACAATATGCATATCAGATTCAGAAGACTTAGTATGCAAAAAAGAATATGAAATATATCATTAATGATTTTAAATCCATTGCATATTGAAATAATAATATTTGTATACATGGAATTAAATGAAATGTTTTTAAATGTAATTTTACTCCTGCTTTTCAATTAGTTTTAAAATGTGGCTACTAGGAAAATTGTGATTTCGCACCTGCCTCACATTTGTGGCTCACGTTGTATTTCTATGGACGGTGCTGAGCTATAGCCTTGCAACTCCTGACCAATTGGTTTCCCGGGTTGTTCATAACACGGTGGACATTCGTTCTTCTTCTCAAACACCTTCCCTGCGAGGCATTTCTTGGCTCACCCAAGCAGAATTGACCACTTACCAAGTTGTATCATAGTTGAATCGAATATTTACCTGTCTTGTAACCCTTAGAAATGTCAACAAATACTTGCATTATAGGAAGTTGCTGCCTCCCTGGCCAAAATTTGTTATTTTCATCATTTTGTCAATGTTTGTACTTAATTTTGTTGGTGGGGAGAGAACTGCCGGCCTCTTCGTTCCACCACAGCGGGGGATCCTGCCTCGTCCGTTTGATGTTGGCAGAGTTGTTTTCAATTGACTTTATTAAATTCTAAAGAAAATTTCTAATCAGAGTTAAACAGAATGAAATCAAACCCGCTGCTTAATTCGAGAAGATGTAGCCTCTATTTACAAAACACGGCATGTGCGTCGTTAGATTCTAAGCGTTTTCCAAAGCAGGGAGACTCCGTGGTCCTACCGGGATCTTCGGGGCAACTGAAGAAGGGGACAGCGGCGGGAGGCCGAGGGACACGTGCTGGCGTCAGCCGCCGTGTGCACAGGGAGGAGGCGGGAACTCGCACTGATACCTGTCTGTCGGAGGTCTAAACTGTTTAGCAGCCTTGGACAGACGAGTTCATTAATTGATTTAAAAGAAACGAGCCTGGCAGGACGCAATCCTCTTAATTGATTTGTGTTCGACAATTTCCCTCCATGTTCCAATGCGGTTGTCTGCAGAGCCGGCTCTGCGTAAAGTCAGGATTCCGGCGTCGGTTGAGCAGCTGGGGGTCTGCAGGGACGACGAGGGGGTTGGGTGTTTGGAAAAGGATGTAAGAGCTCGAATTGGGGGTGGGGGATGGGGACATGGCTGTGGGTGCTGGCGGCCTTTTCCTAGCGTTGGAGAGAGGCCTGGCTGGGCAGGGGGTGGATCCAGGGGTTGGTGAGCCGGTTTCCTCCACAGCTCAGACGTCTCCCTGCCTGTCCCTCTGGACTCTGATTTGTTGGGTGACATGAAGTAGCGTTTCTCTGTGGGTCAGTCCAGGCTTAACGGCCCGATGGATGTGTGGGAGATCCTCTGGTCCACAGAAAATGACAAAGGAAGGGAAGACGCAATTTCAAAGGGAGAGTCTCAGTGTGTGTCCAGATCCGCACCGGGGATTGTCTCCTCGTTGATACGCTAACAAACAAATAAAAATGCAAAGCAGAAGAATAAAGAAAATAGTAACAAAAAACCCTAGTTTCTCAAATGGCTCAAGTGTCTGCCAAACCGTGCAGTGTGAGCAGAGCCTGAGAGAGCAGGTTCGTGCAGAGAGAGTGCTACGGTGCCTGGTCTGGCGGGCTGCGGCGAGGGGTCGACGTCCTGTTCCTTCCATGTGGCAGCTGCAGGGTCTGTCCAGCGTCAGTATGTCCAGCCCTGACAAATGGGCTTTGCACTCTCAGCTCCCCAAACTCACAACGCGCCCACCAGCTGCCCGTGCATTTTAACCATCGCAAAAAGCTCTAATGCAATGAGAAATGGTGAATTTCTCCACGGCCAGAGCAGCTGCCAAGGCTGTGGCACAAGGCTTGGCAAATGCCAGCGTTTCTGGGATCCAGGCCAGCAGAGAACAGCAAGATAAACACTCGTAAGGGACTTCTCCTAGGACGTCACCTTCAATTTCTGCTGCTCGACCTGACTCCACGCACCCTCCCCGATAGAACGGAGCTCCGTGTGGTCCCTCCCGGAGAAAAAAGCCCCAGGATCTTCCCACCGGCTCCCTGTGACGTAAGATCTGTCTGGAGGGACCCAGACACTGTGCCAATTTATAAAGGCGATTTTAAGGAATTTCAGGGCATTGTCGATTCGATTCAGGATTCAAGGAGACGAACTTCTGGGACATTCTGAATGGACAAAATGATTCCTCTTTATCGGAGGGAACATTTGCAGTTACCGTGTCACAACGTCATTACAAGTTGGGCACAGAGAACCCGGGACAGTCCCTGTAACGCACTTACCTCCCTGTGCGTGTGCGTCGGACTTGATTGATTGCAATCCTGGAAAGGAAGGAGCCCACGTTTGACTCGGTAGTGCGTGCAGTGCACGACACTGACAAATGGACCTGCCAGACCGGAGCCAGCGGAGTTTCCCTCCCAGAAATAATTGTGAATATAAAACAGTCCTGGGTTTCGAGGGGAAGGAATTTAATCAGCAGTATCATGGCAAAGTGGGTAGACTCGGTCTTATCGGTTTGCCCTTCAGAACTCCAGGTCACAAAGCGGGATGAACTATGAACCCCACAAAACAAAACAGGCTTGTGCCAGCTTTGCAGCTGCACCGCACCCGGCGTATCTGCGTGACGCTGTCATTCATCGGACACACCTGTTCTTCCCACGTTTCACAGCCACAACCATTCGCCCTCGCGTGGCAGAACTAGCAGCTTCCTTTTATTTCCCGACTACGAAAATGTTTAAACCCCTCAACATATTAATGTATTGCATGAGGAGTGATTTAAGTGGATGCCCGAGATCTAGCTTCAGTGTTGGATGGATCATCACACAACAGTGATGTGCCTGTGCCACGGTGACAGCTGGGAATCCGTCTCACCTGCGTCCTCTCCTCTCCTGCGGGTTCACGTTCCTGGAAAGACACAGGGAAACGTCTGTGAACCCTTTCCAGGGACCTGACCTTCCTAGGCATGTAGTTGCCTCCAACAACAAGGTCAGGCGAAGAGGCACTTGGTAAAGTTTGGTTATTGGGTGGAGCATAAATCATACGTAGTTTTTCTTTCAAAATTTTTATGGGGGTGCAAACGTTTGGGTTATATCTATTGCATTTGCACCACCCAAATCAGAACTACAAACGTGTCCATCCCCAGACGGTGCACACCGCACCCATTAGGTGTGAATACACCATCCCCTCCTTCCGCCACCTGCCCGACACCCGATGAATGTTACTATGATATGTGCACATAAGTGTTGATCAGTTAGTGCCAGCTGGATAGCGAGTACATGTGGTGATTATTTTTCTGTTCTTGGGATACTTCACTTAGTAGAATGGGCTCCAGCTCTATCCAGGATAATACAAGAGGTGCTAGATCACCATTGTTTTTTATGGCTGAGTAGTACTCCATGGTGTACATAGACCACATTTTATTAATCCACTCACATATTGATGGGTACTTGGGTTGTTTGCACATCTTTGCAATTGTGAATTGTGCTGCTATAAACAGTCTAGTGCAGATGTCTTTTTTATAACGTCTTTTTTTCCTTCGGCTTTTCAATGGTTTCTTCCCTTGGTGTGAATTCCTTACCCTTCGAGACTGGATTCACCTCGGCATGTCCTGTCTTACAGAATGTGTTTTCCAGGACTCAGAACTGGCGTAAAAACCCGTCCCCGTGTAAACTGTGTTTTTGGCATTCCCCTGGTACCGTACACGCCTGGCGAGAAAGCTCTGCCCACTCCAAGTGTTCTTCTGCCAACTGAAGGCTGAAGATTCCAGATTTCTTCATAAACTGAGCTACCCGTGCAAATGGCCCCAGGTCTTTGAGTGTAAAGTAGGGAAGACACGAACAGATTATTATGGAAAATAGGATGCCCTATAAGAAAGCTTATAATGGAGAAGAAAAAGAAAAAGTTTGGGGCCTGTGTTCTAGAAGCTGTGTTGCAGCATCCTCATCATCTTCGTCATCCTCACCACCAGCGTTTGTCAGTGGCCTGCCACCCGGTTCTCATTTGTTCCCCCTCAGCCTCTGCAGGGCTGGAGACCCCATTCCCGGGCCCGGTGCAAATAGCAGCGGGGACCCCTTGCTCAGGAAACAGACAAACGTGCCGTTAAAGGTACTTAAATACCAACCTTTTCCTTTTCTTCTGAGGTCTCTCTCTGGATCCGAAATGGTGTTTTTATTTATTGCTCCATGTCATTCGAGGGGAGGGGAAATGAAACTTTAAG
>CM052451.1:22658897-22684439 GCA_028533085.1 Varecia variegata
GGTGGTTTATGGAGGCTTCGTGGCACAGGCGTGATTGACAACCGGGTGGAGATGGGATTGGACAAAAACTGCACGATCTGAACCCAGCAAGTCCTGTCCGATTCTTCCCGGCCTCTCTGTGCAGCGTCCTCCCTCCAGGGTCCGGGGCAGGATCTCTCCGGAACGAGGTCTTTTGACCCACAGTCGGATTAGCGTCCACCTTGGGCAGGTGAACGGAGGGCAGAGAGAGGTTCTGTCTCCCGAGGCCTGAAGCTCCCAGCGTTATAACAAGCACCGTGGGAGGGATGTGCCAGGAACCAGCACGTACATCCCAGCACCGCAGCTTCCGGACTGGCTCTCTCGAGAAACTAACAAGGAAAGTGGTGCACGGCTTCTTCTCGACCCACAGTCAGAAAGAATGTTCTGGAGCCCGACCCACGAGAGGACCACGGCGATTCTGCCTGAGCCAGCAGCGGCGACACTATCTCAGGGAAACGCACGTTTGTTAATAATCTTCACCCCCAGAGCGCACCGGCTCTGCCCAGCAGGGAGGGCCGTTCGGAATCACGCGTTTTCACTGCAGTTTGCGTTTCTGTCACCGTCCCTGAGCTCCCACAGACGCCGCCACTCTGTCCACGTGGCGGGCGCGGCTGACTTCAGCTCTAAGGCAGAAGAAACCCGTGTGCTCAGAATATCAGACGATGTTTAGAAGATAGATTTGTTTTCCCTCCTGCTGACTTGGAAGTCGGAAGTACACGAACAGGCTGTGGAAGGCGTAGCTGCCACCCAGGGTTGTTTTCTCGGAGGGAAACGCGTGTTCTTTTACGAAAACAAATGAAAGATTGGCGGCCCAAGAAGGCACAGTCCATGGACACGGGTCTTTCAACTCTGGGACCCCTTTTCATCTCTACTGGAAATTGGATTAACTCAAAGTTTTTCCTTCTTTTTTTTTTTTCTCTCTCTCCCCCCACCTCTTTTTTTCTATTTTTATTTCTAAGACTCTGAGCAAAGTCTTTCATCTGAAAATTCATAGACGACCTCCTTAAAATGCGTGGCAGAAGATCTGAACATCCATCTCGGCGGATGGTCCTGAAACCCCCTCCGCTCAGCGCTGTTTGAATTCTTCTCCAATAAGTTCAAAGAAGCTTCACAGTGCACGGTAGGCTTGTCCCCCAGACCGAAACGCGGTTGTAAAGTCTCAGTCTCATTAAATGGGCCGCATACCTGGCATGAAAGAGAATGGAAAATTTGACTGGGAACGGTGAGACGTGATCTAGATCTTGCAACTCGAACTGACGAATCTTGTTGGATACGGAATATTTTGGAGCTGACCGTTATATTTGTCAAATCTGAAATTGCATTTTTAGAAAAATAATGGAATTTTTTGCCAACTAGGTTCTTATCATCTAGACAGAGGATAATCAGCATTGTTTTTTTTTTTAAAAAAATAAGAAAAAAGTTATTGGATTTAGTCTAATTTGTATCATCTAATTCCATTCAAGTCAATATGATTGTATTCTACTCTTATTTCTGTTCTATTCTATTTTATTCTATTATCTTATGTGCTCAATATGTTCAAGGCAAAACTCCAGAATAACATTACCTGTCAGGAAGTGGTTTTTAAAAAAATATGTCTGCATATTTAGAGCATCATGAACAAATTTTACTGGGACCTGGTTAAAGGACAAGCCTTGGAAGATGCTGAGAGCCAGCAGGGACTTACCTCCCGGGGGGAGTTCACAGTCCCAGGAGATGCGACGTGGACCCCTGGGGACATTGCGGAGGTGGTGGGTGACTCAGATGCTGATTTCAAGGCCACCACCCGGCCCCACATTTATAATATTTACATTTTAAAGGGTGGAAATCCAGGATTCTGCCCCTTGTCTTCCTGAGAAATTTGTTTACAGCTGGAAGCAAATGTTTTTGTCCCTTTCTGGAAAGGGGACAGGGCACAGCTGCCCATCTCTGTATAAGCTCCCAGGCTCAGACTCTTGCAAGTCCTCACAGACGATGTGGGGCAGGGTCGGAACTTCATCCCGTCTGCCCAACTCAGGGAAAGGCTGGCAGGAAACCAACGCAGCTGTTGCTCTCAGTGGGAAATGTAGTCATTCCCCAGCCAGGAACCACAAGTCCACTTTCAGAACAATATATCGATTGATTGATCAATTGATAGACAGGAACTGTCTCTCACATTGTCCTCAGGGAGTTGGCTGTGTGAGTGGAGAAATGGGTATGATAGAAGGCAAATAGTAAGTGTCCTAAGAAAAACAATAACTAAGTTACTGTGGAAAAGATTGAGGGGAAGGAAAAATTCCAAGTGCTAGAGGGGAATCAGAGATGATACCTTGAAGGCATTTGCTTTATCGTATAACCTAAGATAATTGGAAGATTTCAGCAGAATAGAAACACAACTCGGGTAGAAGAACGGGATACCTTACTGCAGGGAATGGCAGAGTGGACCAGGTGTGCTACGAATAGTCTGGGTGTCTTATCGCTCGTGTCTGTGGAAGGTGGGTTGGAAAGACAGAGATCATGTTTTGGAGAATAAAAATAAAAACTCGAGAAGCGTGTGTCGTTTTAAATAAATTGGGACGTATTTGAAATTGTCAAAAGAAGACTGACATGATCAGTTTATTTATTTATTTTGGGGGGTTCTTGAAGAATTTTCTGGTTATATCTGCATGAACTCGGTATTCTACATGCTTTTGTATATTATTCCACTATAACTTAAAATGTCTCTTTCGAATTACCAAGTCTTATCCAATCTTTTGTGACTGTTGGATCATGTAATATTTTTAGAAGAAATCTGTTTTTAGGGAGGTTGTTGAACAATCTCGTGAAAGACTGTTGACTCTTGTCTCAATATGCTGTGAGCCCGTGTGACTTGCAAAGTTATCAATCTCAGAAATATCTAATGATGAATAACCCATTTATTCTGATAGTCTCTTTTATCTTTGTAATTGGTAAACCGTATGTTTCCTGAAATCGCAAAGCCTTTTTTCCCCTACAGATACAGTGTCGTCATTTGTTATAGTGTTTTCTACACTGGCACAATTTGTTTACTCTTAAACTTGATTTGCATTCGGAAGCCCGGGTGGGTGGAAGGAAGAGTGGGACACAGCCTCTTCTGCAGGCTGGTGGCCGTCTCTCTTTTTGTCTCCTACGTGCTTTATTTTTGTCCCTTTCCCCTGACACAGTATCTAAGGCTGGTTGGAAAACGTGCAGATGAGTTTATTACAGCAATGCATAGATCCGTTTCCAAGGGACATATAAAAGAAAATAATTCTATATAACTTTACTTTTTTTTTTCCTTATATGAATAGCAAATATTAGGGTTTCAGGACATTTGGTTTAAATTATTGTAAGATAATTTATGAGGGTAATTTTCTCTTTCAGAATTCTTGAGTAGGTTGCCTTTAGTTTTCAGCCTCCCTATTCATTAAAATACTATCGTAATTGTGAATTCTCTAAGTTCCAAATTAAGATGTTCTTTGTGTAGACACCAATGCACATTGTATTATGTAACATACTATGCATTTCTATATTCCTTACATTTCTTTAAAGATTCATGTCTATATACCTAATGAATATACATATCATACTTGTATCAACTCTATGCTGTTAGATAAATATGGGGAATAAAATGCTGTTAGATTAATATGAATAAGAATTGGTCTTTGCATTAAAGTAACGTATCTTGTAGTGACATACACAAAAATTACAAAATTCCCCAAAGCAGCAAAAAAAACTTGGAAAACGAGTATTTTACATCAAATGACTAAGAGTCTCATTACTATGCTGGACAGAAACCCTATGAATTGGAAAATGAAAATTTTCAACTTGGAAGTGAAAATGAATCTCTTTTAGTTCAGTGTTTTGCAAATCAGTGATTCTCTTATGACTGTGACTTTACAGAACTCAGCACTCTCTAAGGTGGACGCTGAGGACAGAGGTACATTTGGTGACGTCCACCAGAGAAGTAAATGTCATTGATGTGCTCCCTGCCCAGATGATTGGGAGCTGTTGACCAAGAACAATTATTATTAAGAACTTATTTAAAAATCTTATTTTTGTGAGTCCCTAGGGAAATAAGCGAAACATTTCTAAATAAACTCTAATTAAAAATTCAAAGCAAAACATAGAAAAATATTTTAAATGAATCATCATGACATTTCAAATTATCAATATGTGTGGATGAAAACAAATTAATGTTCAGTGGAAAATTTATAACTTTAAATATATTAGAAAAAACAACACTGAAAGTAAAATATCTAGCCTTCTATCTCAAGAACCTAGGAAAAATGTCAGCAAAACCAAACCTCAAGCATGAATAATAAAGAAAATAAAAGTAAGAGTAGAAATCAATGAAATGGAAAACAAAGTGAATGTTTTATACCCTGATAATATCCATAGCATTTATTTTAATGTTGATTCACCTGTCACTTGTTAATTTTTAATTAGGTGCTTGGGAAGTATTGACTACCAAGACAGAGAAACATGGCACACATAAAATAAAAATTAAAATATCTAGCATAAGTGTGTGTGTGTGTGTGTGTGTGTGTATCTCAGTTGACCCTTGAACACCATGGGTGTGAACTGTGTGAGTCACTTACAGGTGGATTTTATTTTCAACCAAATCGTAGATCAAAAATGCAATCCTTGTGGTATGTAGCATCTGCAGCTACAGAGGTTTTCATATGTGCAGATTCTTCATGGCTGACTTTGATCCTTGAGCGTATGTGGATGTGGATCTTGGAACCAACCCCCTTGAATACCCAAGGACAACTGTATACATATTCTATGTGCCAACCGATGCTTTGGGGCATTTTACGTGTGAATACTCGCTTAATTCTCTAGAAAAACCCTGTGGGGTAGACACTAATTATCTCCATTTTTCATAGGAGAAAATTGACGTGCAGAAATATTAAGGACTTTGCTCGAGGTCTTATAACCAAAAGAACCAGAAACAAAATTTTAACTTTGACAATCTGTTTTCTGAGTATGTTCTCTTATCCATTCATATTACTTCTTCAACTACATGGTCTATTTTTTATTGTGTTATTGGACCAATTAGGGTATTTCTCTTCCTGACTCTATTACCAAAAAATTCACACTGCATTAAATTTATCTTTCTGATTCACATTTATCTCTCGATCTATGCTTTGAAAGAAGAGAATAACATGTTTGTATCTTTGAATAACTTTAACTACATAGTATCTAGCACAGGATATCATCCATCTGCCTATTATTTATCTATCACTTTTATGTATCTACATATATCTATATACTTATCTATCCATTTATCTGTCATCTCTCTTCGTTTAGTGAAGAAGAAAACTTTGTTTCTCTGGATCATTTAGCTCAATGTATGTTAAAGGATCTTTGGAAAGGAATAAAATTATTTTTTATGTAATGTAAAAGCTTTCCTAAGTAATTAAAAGAGTAGAATATCAGAAATAGTTAATGATCAGAGCATTTTTAAATGACATTCACTGTTCTACATGGTTCATATTCATTGCTTGAACCCATGGGAACAATTAACCAATGGTTTACATATCAAATAATGTTCATCAAGGGACAAATTTCAGTCAGTTTTAATAGTCAACTAGGTTTGTTTTCAATAAATCAATAACCTTCATATCCTTCCCCACAAAGGGTTGAAATTGTCATTCAGGGGATGAAATACGAAAATTCTGAGTTTCAGTCTCCCTCAGCTAAGCATTTTAAATTCCCCTTTGGTAAGCAAGATCTGAGGATCTGGGTCACAGCGGTTTGAATACTGAAAGAGGATGTCAATTATAATTTTGTTCATCTTCCAAAGGATCAAACCCGAGGTTAATAGCATCACAGGCAATAATGAAGGAGACTGTCCAGATACATTTTATTAAGGAAACACGACCTCTCGGAATTCAATTATATATGCTCTCAATAAAGAAGTTTAACTCAATTACAGCGATTTGTCAAAATTGTGCATAATAAATCATTTCAGAGCTCCAAATTCATTATGGCATTATTCTGAAATCTCCTCACTTGAACAATTATATTGGGGGAAAAAATCCTTATTCTTTAATTTGAAATTAACCTTTTAGACTATCCGTCAATCAAAATTTTTGCAAAGTACATGGTAACTCATTTTAAATGTTAATAGCGCATTAATGAAAACGTAGAATTATTGTGGCTTCTTTTCGTTTTTAATTCCGGGTACACAGAAGAGAGGTGATTGGGTTCATAGTTCCCGTCATGCAATCAGGATACCTTATGCATTTGTTTTTTTCTATTTTTTTCTCCATTTTTTTCATAATATAATATTATATAAGATATAATATATAATAATATATAATATATTATTTTCCATAATATTATTCTTCTCCCAGCCATTGTCACCGATTTCTTTATGTGATGATTGATCTTATTATTAACCTACTATGCATTTTATTGATGTGAATAATTATCTGCTGCAAAATTATACCATCTCTATATCACACCCATGCTCCAGGGAGGAGCTTTCTCGCCCTGTGAGCTGTGCACAGACTCTGGTTCTGATCGGAAGCATCTTTCCAGCCCACGACCCGGCTGGACCCCACCCATCATTCCGGCTTCAGTTAAGAGAACACCTTTTTACACAAGAGCATATTCTGAGCCCTTTTATGTGATTATGCTTAGTCATGTTACAACATTTTTACATAAAACCCAATTATTTCTGCCATTTGAATTCCCTGCATTCTTCTCAATCCCTGCCTCCGGTTGTAAGGTGACAGAGCAGGTGGGCTATGCGTGCACAAATGCACAGTTCGAGCCCAGAAGTTGACAGACTGACCAGCACGCACGTTGGCGTAAATGCCTCTGATGGATACAGAAATACGTCTCTGTGAGGTTTTCTAGCAGGTGTCTAGATTTAGCCCTGATGCCTCTTCCACGACTGTCCAGATTACATGGGGCTCCTCCGAGATGTGACTTTTCAGTCTGGCTTAGGATAATTAGAACCTTAAGATGGGCAAATCTGTATTTTGCCTTGTTTCATTTGGCCCCAGGTTAAAATAAAACAGCAGCTTCAGGTTAAAATAAAACGGCAGCTTCTTCAAAACTCATCCAGTAGTCCATGCACCTGATATATTCAACTTCAAAAGAGCTATAAAAATGCTCTATTTTTGACAAAGAATCGCTATAATAAAGAAAAGCTATGCTCCCTTAAAATTTTTAGAAATTGTAGTTTGTACCAATTATGCTTTTATTTTATTTCTAAATGCCTTAATGAAAAAAAAAACATGCAAAGCACCTAGAGCTATGAAACAATAAGCCTGTGTAGATAGCTTGGAAAATTTATTTTATTGTAGGTTTATTATGAACATAAATATGCTTTTGTAGCTGTAGCATTTGAAACTGTGTGGTTGTAAGGGGCAAAATGTTGTGTGTGTGGTTTTTTAATGCATTATTTAAAAGGGGTAATTTTCTTTAAAGGTCTTTTGAAAAAAATCTGTTTTCCTACTGTCATTTCACTCCGAGCATTAATCTTTATTGCAAATGCACCTTTTAAAATTGACATCAAATGATTAATATTCTTTTCTTTTCCTCTAAAATAATTTTCCTCATGGTATCATCCATGCATATGTGAGGTTTCTCAGCCTCTTGCAATGAGCTCTCCCTCCTAGAGGCAACCACTTTCAATTCTTTGTACAATTTCTTCTAGTTGTTCCTAACACATCTCTAACTAATATGCCAATCAAGAAACCCAACAATATTTATATAGTTATGTCTTGATTATTGCATTTCAGACTATATGCACTTGATTACTGCTTTAGTAAAACTATTGTAAAATATGTACATATACGTGTATGTGGTGTGTGTATATATATATATAAAGTGCAGTGTGTGTGTGTGTGTGTATATATATGGGGAGAGAATACTGTACTTTATAATACTAATGTTAGGAAGAAGGAAGTCTAAACTTAGAATTCTTAGAAAACTGCTAATTTGAGAACCCACCTTTATTTGCCAGTATCACCTTCTGTGTTCAGATAAGCCTGAGTTGAAATCCCAGTCATAATTTGAGAGCTTTGTGTCTTTGGAAAGTGTCTATAAACTCTGCTAATCTCGGGGTGCCGTGTGATTGTGCCAGTGAATACCCACCAACCAGGGCCATGCTCCACTCGACGATGTTAAGTGAAACGACTGGGCGTCCGGCTCGGCACGTCCGATGCTCGGGGAAGATTCTCACCTTCCCAATCCTTTCGCTTTCTCAAGTCAGGGACTTGTGCTACTTTTTCAGGGTGTTAATGCGCATTATCACTAGATCAATTTAACAGGCAACCTTATTACTGTCTATGGGTGTTTACATTATACTGAAGAGCTTGAAATTAAGTGATGAAGTCCAAATTAATGAACCCCTAATCATAGAAAGACAACAGACAAACATATCTGGAGACAGGGCGCCTGATGCCACCATCTCTCCACCATTGCAAATCCGATCACCCCCTACATTCCGTATATTACCGGAAAATAAACCCAAGCGTTGCTTATGTTTCTACCGTAGGCTTTCAAAATGTGCTTTTTATCCTGAAGGTAAGATCCGCAGAAGAAAATGGCAATAAGCGTAAGCTGCTTTTTAACTGTATTCCTTCCGGGAAAACGTGGAAGTACAGAATTAAAAAGCTTAGCTTGTTTGCAGAGTGATTTAGGACCTCATAAATGCACTGTGTTTTACTTTTAGAGGTGGGAACAGGTGTTTCATTCCTGACTGGGACGACAGTCACGAGGGGGGAGAGTGCTGAAAATACTTCACACGGCAGGGGTGGCCCTAAGCAGTTTCACCTGCCAGCAGTGAGCAGTTCCTGCCTTTCCCTGCCTCCGACAGGTGAATCGGGCACCAGGTGGCCCAATAGCAGGAAGATTCCCGGGAAGATGGGAAGGGCCAACCCTTCCACTCTAAATGTGCCCCCAGTTCCACTACAAGGATAAAGTCACACGCCAATTACCCTCTTAGGTCCCTTCCGTAACTCTCTCTGCATCCTCTCCCTACGTCCACACCTGCCACTTCTCCTCCAAATATTTGTCAGGTCCATTGAGAAATATAATCATTCTGTGCATCCCGGGGCTGTGGAAATTCCATATAAATACCCCAAAGTGAAAAGTGCAGCTTCTCTGTGCTGGCTTGTACGTTGGAATCAGATTTGGCTTCCAACTGAATGCAGGACCTGCAAAATATAAAACCTTAAAACATCCAGTTTTATTCGGCCAGATTTGCTGGCTAGTTGGTGGTGGCATCTTCTATTCTAAAATAAGGAATAAGCGCATGGCAAATTTCCTTTTTATACCTGTGTCTGGAGAAGCATTTAAATCAGGAAAATCAAGCATACGTCAAAACAAAGAAATTTGTGCTCTGTCTCAGCTCAAAAATGAACATAGGTATATGTCTTATTTTTATTTTAAATATTTAATTGATAAATATTATATATATTCAAGGTGTACATGAAGATTTGATATATATTTATATATATACACATTGTGTAATGATTATCACAAGCAAATTAATTAACACATCCATCGCCATCCATGATATACCTTAGATCTCCAGAACTTGTTCGTCTTACAAATGAAACTTTGTATCCTGTGACCAGCATCTCCCCGTCCCTCCCCCTACTCCCAACCTCGGTTTACCACCACTCTGCTGTCCGTTCCTATGAGTTCAACTTTTTTGGATTCCACATACAAGTGAGGTCAAACCGTATCTGTTTTTCCACATCTGGCTTCTTTCACTTAACGTAATGTCCTCCAAGTTCATCCCTGTTGTACCAAATGGCATAATTTCTTTCTTTTTTTAATATTTTAATATTCCATTGTGTGCATGTATATATTTTAAATCATCATGTGGAAAATGCAAGCGATGGAGCCAAAGGGGGAGATGGGGTCTCAGTGTACTAAAACCAACACATCGTCATTATTCAGAAGAATATAACAGAATCCTGATGACACAACACTCACGATGTCCAGGACGGAACCAGCTCAGAGGTTCGTCGCTGCCAGGCCAGACTACAAGAAATGCTAAGGGAAGTTTGATGAGTTTTCCAGGCTGGGAAATCTAGAACTTCAGAAACAACTGATGATTATTAAGAATGGTAACTATTCATGCAATCTGAAAATGTCTTTTTATTTTCTATGTATTATTGAATAACATTTTTTGTTGAGTAAAAAACTCCAAGTTGATAGTTTTTTTTTTATTTGTTTTGGTTTTGATATTTTGACCAGAGTTAATAGCTGTTACATGAGGGAGGTGAACTTATTGAAAGCTCACTCCTTCATATCTAAAGTATAACTTCAAACGCCAGTATTTGACAAAAAGCATAAAAGTCCTCTCTAAATATTGCAAATCTAAGTCTGTTAGATGAGCAGCACCCTGAAATAGAGAAACTTCCCCTAGAACTGAGGAAAGAAAAAGGAAATTTAGTCTATTTTGTATATTGCCTCTATTTACCAACAGATGGCTCTTTGTCCTGTTTTTTTTTTTTTTTTATTGGAGGTGGAGGTGTTTTAGTGGCATCACTTTGTATGTAGTTATATATGCAAGAGTCCATTGAATAATAGATATATATTTAATCTTAATATCTGTAGACCTAGGTGCTCAGGAAATATTTATTTGCTAAATTAATGAATAAGCATTCATTATAATGAGTAAACATTTGTAACTTAATACTATAGAATCATCTAGCAAATTGTAAAATGCATATACCATTTACATATAATACTTCTATATATAATAGCACATATAATCTAATTAGGCATATTCAGACATTTGCACCTTCATATTCGTTGATGCTTCAGGGGCACAGGTGGGCACGTGGGGGCGGGGATGGCTCCGGGCTGAGGGGCTTGCAGAGTGCTTGGGGGCTGCTCCCAGCCCACCAGGGAATGCTCCCCCAGATCTGGTGGCTACACCGGCAGAGACTGAGGCAAGGTAGCTAGAGACCCCCCGGAGCACTTTGCGTTCTCCAAGCAAACCTGTCACGATGCCTTGAAAAGGTGAATCCAGAGCTTGCCGGGCTGTCGATCAAATGGATACTTTGTTGCCAACTTAGCTACACATCTCAGTGGATCTGGGGAAGACACAGAGACCCTGGCATGGAGGAACAGTGCATGAGAAGCCGCAAATCTCTAAAAGCCGAAATCAATAAATTACAAACAAGTTAACTTTTATCAAGTCGTGATGAGAGCTAGAAAATCTTTAACTTCTTTTCAACTCTAAAATTCTGTAAATCTATGAATTATTAAAATGGGAAAATACTTCCCCAAATGGATATGAGACACAAAGACTCTTAATTATTATTGATTATGGGTTACTATATGTTTATATTAATTGAAACATATTAAATATCAGGAGCCTAATAGCTGACATTAAAATATTGTTAGTGATAGTTTGAAAGATCGTTCTTTTGTAGGGTTTCACGTAGTCTTAACTTTTAATCCTTCGTAGATGGTTGACGTTTCCCCTGATACTTTCACATAATCACTGTTAATACCCTATCATGAATTACCACTTAATTAAAATATATAATCATGTTTTAATTCCTTGTTTGTTTCCCTAAATTCTTTGCTTTTTATTAATAGACAACCGAGCATAATATTTGCATTTTAATTAGCTTTTTTTGTACTTAATAATCATTTGTTATTGCCTTTGTGTCTGTTCACAAACAATAGCTAATTCCCTAATCTGTTAATCTATACTTGGACTCCAGGAGGGCTTTATCTTGTAATTTCTTACTCAACTGAGAAGGTATTTACCGAGACTTGCTTTCTTTGCTGAATGCACTTTTAAATTACTGCTCATACTTCATAAATGCTCACCATATTAAATTGCAAAAATGCATTGCTTTGCCATTTAAAATCTCTGTAATCCTGGGGAGAGTGGGGACCTAGAAATCAATGGGTGCTAACCACACCCTTAAGTGATTTCATCATTTTCTCACTTTTCACAATAGGATTCTTTCATTTGATGGCATGCATGTGGAAGCCCTACTGTGTGCTATAAATTATAGTCTGTAGCTTTCTTTGTCATGGACTGTTAGACTTCTGGGCAGCTAGAGCTTTCTTTCCTTTTTTCTTCTTAGTGACGAATCAATTCTGTAACATTCCTGAAATATGACCTTGAGCAATCGGCCTCCATCCTTCAATAAAAGTCACCAATGCTGTCTGTCAATAATGACTCCCAGCTAGACTGGTCAATACATGAGCTCTAGACCATGTTTGAAAGGCTTTTTGGAAAAACGAGTTTGAAATAAAAACAGTTTGACTAAAAGACATTATTTCATTTTTAAAATATTAAAACCATAACTTCATACAAATGTAAAACGAACTCATGCCAATGATTTTATTCAATTACATTAATTAGTGAGTGAACCAGTGAGGTGTTAAAACTGGTTTGAGAGTAGGTGAATACAGAGGCCATTTAATAAAGGATGTTAGGATACGATTTTAGGACTAAATACCAAGCCAGTTCATGAGAAAAAAGGGCAATCAGACATCACCTTTCCAGTTGTCTTTTCCACTGGGTAAAAATTATTTGCACCTGTACCAGAAAAAAAAAAAAAATTTATAAGGTAATCTCTTTCCCTACAAAGTTGGAAAATAGCCCATTCGATTAAAAAAAAAATCAATCAAAAGTTCAAGCCCAAGACTACTACCTCTTTCCAAATTTCAGATAATTTTTCTAACAAAGCATTTTTAACAAGCAAAAAGGAAAAAACATGTATTTCACAGCAAGGAAGTGGGGTCTTCCAGGGCACACAGGTGAGTGTAGGACATGATGTCTCAGTCCCGCTCAAGCTTCCAGCCTCCTTGGGAAAATGCCCCAGAGCTACCAGAGTTTCCTGAATTTTTTAAATAAAATTCTAGAAAATAGGAGTTTTTCTGGAAAAGTTTTTGATTTATAAAATACCATGAAGATTAAAAGCAAAACAACAATAAAAAAAAGTCCCCTGGGCCCAAGTTTTTCTCTCTTAAACAGCTTAAGATAAATTTGCCCTGGAGGAAACTCTGTCTCCTGGGATGACAAATTTTCTGTTTACTTTTGACAAAGCCTTTGTTTGCTGGAATTTGCCTCCCTGGGGTGTTGCTACTGCCCCCAAGGCAAATTAAATATTGACAAGGTTGACTTTCAAGCTTGAGTCCTCCAGGTTTTCTCTCTGAAACCCCAGTGCTCTAACTCATAGTTAAAGCTGCGATTTCTCAGCGCTTTCCCGGTCTGTTTCTTTATTGGTTTCCCGGTACTAGGAGACAAAAGGGTCCCCATTGCTGGTTGGAAAATCATTTGCTTTCTTTCGTGGAGTGGAGGAGCTTTGTGTCTTTGAGAGTTGACAGGACAGATACAGAGCTCAGGCGTCTTAGCAGAGTGGAGATTGTGACAAGGTGTCTCACCTGACACCGAGTGCTGGTGAACCTCTGCGAGGAGACACTGTCCGGATGCACCAGGCGCAGACAGGTGAGGACGGGAGCCACGCTGCCAACGTCCTCACTGGGTACGGGGGAGAGTCCGGCAAGCGGAGAAAGGTTGACATTCCCCCAGAAGTTCCAGGATGGGCTTTACTGGTGAAATGTGTCCCGAAAGTCAGCCCACATGTGCCTTCTCAGGACACCACACCAAGCCGGGTCAGGGAGACCAGGTCCCCTGGGCTCAGGGCGGGGCCCGCGGCACGGGTACCCGTCCTCCCAAGGGTACCCGTCCCGTCTGGGGAGCAGCAGAGCCGAAAGCAGCCCCTTCTCCTGCCTGTTCGGTTGGGATCTTCGGCGCCCTGTGAAAGGCACTAACACATGTCAGCACTGCGTGAGTGCCGTCATGGCTCAGCCACACGCCGGTATCAGCAGCGGCATCAGATAATTTGGAATTCCTCTATCACACTGTGTCACACCTGGCGCCCTGACATGTGCCACCTGCAGTGATCTGAAAGCGTAAAGGAAAACGTAACCACATTCATCTCTCGGTACCCCAGGGACGTAACATGATGAGTTTCCTGCAATCGAACGTGCGGAAAACGGGCTGCCTCTCGCTTGCGACCTGATCCCTCCGGTTCCCACGTTGTACTGGCCACTTTAAGTAATTTTTTATTCCAAAAGAATTTGAGAGATTTGACTCAGATTATCCAGTGACAGTAAATATGAGAAACGGCAGGAAAAAGGGGTGACTCTAGGAATTGTGTTTTCACTTCTATGCCAATAGTTACTGAACTGTGAATGTGGACCAAAGACAGCACTTGCTTTTGGGGTACAGTGGGGTTCATACACGACAAAGCCTGTGCCCCCACAGAACTCATTCCTTACCGACAAGACAGAAAGAGAACGTACAGTATAATCTCAGCTACTAAATATCCCTGCTCTGAGATGTGTTCACTCGCCGAAACGTTGGGCTCCTCAAACTGTTCTTCAGTTGCACTTCTTGTTCTCTCACTGTCCGGTTCCCGGAGAGTCATCTTCCTCCTTTCTTGACATTCCCAACCAGAATTCCAGTTTCCAGGGTGCTCGGGAAATACCAATTTGTCTCCTAGCAAGCAAGTAACAAATTAACAAATGCAGAGCAAATCACAAAACATCACTTTCTAAACAAATAAGTGACGTAGAATTTCATCGACTGGCGTGGCCGGTCTGTGGACGGAGCTCGGTTTGCCCTCCAAGCCAACTGACTCTTGACACCTGCATTTGTTAGTGGCTTTTAGAATTTTTAGCCCCAGAAACGTGCATCTGTTTTGCTTCTTGCTTCTCTGGGACACCCCTGATCTCAGCGTGGTTTGCTTCTAAGTTCTGCCCAAGGTCAGGAATCCTCCGCTTGGGAACTTCCCCACTGCAGACCTTCGGTGAGCTTATTAAATGTCCTTGACACACTGAATTGCATTGTCTGCTGCGGTCCTCACAAGCTCTTCCCAAACCTTCGTATTGTCACACACCTTTACCGGACTCTCCTTTCCTAAACTTCCACTTTATTTTCTGTCTTCATTGGTCAACGGACATGAACTCAATTGTTAACCAGAGGTTGGGGTTAGCTCTCTCACCCAACTCCAGTTAGCGCTCTCACTTGGTTAACTGATGTCCACCTGAACCAATTTGGGTCTCTCTAGGAAATTCAGAAAGCTTTCCCTGTGCTCTCTGAAACTGTCGACTGATAATGAGCAGAACTCCCCGTATCATAAACACCTTCTCCGAACGTCGTCTTCATTTTATCAAACCTTATTCTCTGCGGAGAACTCCACTCCCCTGTGCCCCCCGTGCCCTGCTGTCCCTCCGCACGGCTCTCGGTTTGGGGGCTCCAGCGTGGAGCGAACCTTCTTCCAGCTGTTGCTGCTGTTTTGAGACCATTTTCCCTCCACCCTCTCTACACCACTCTGCCATCATTCCTTCTGAAATATGCAGTTTACTTCGAGTTACTATAAAGTGAAAATGTGGTTGTTATTTCCTTCCTTCCATTCAGTAACATTGTATCATTTGCCTTATAAATGGCGGTTGTTAAGATCGTTTGCAGTTACGTCGATGAGGAAGAGATATATTAAAAATCACGTACATTTAATTGTTGAACCCTAGGGTTTGACTTTTTGAGACTATTTCTTCCATAAAATGATCTCCTCCCAGTGCGTTTTTGTCAGCACGTTTTACATCCCTTTAAATAGCTCCCTTTTGTATCGCTCCTGATAAATGCTCACTTTGTGTCCAGATGCTTTCAAAGGTGTAATCACTCATGTATCGAACCCGCCTTTGTGCCAGACGTGTACTAAGTGCTGAGATTGCAGAAGTCCGGAGACAAACACAGTGGGTTGAATACCTTCCAGGGCCTGGTTTGGAGCTTCGCTCACGTGTTACAGATAAAAGGTTTTGTCTTCCGAGACTCCTCCCTCTGGGAAGCTGCCCCGCCGATTCGTAGGTTCGTTGCACATGGCCCTCACCTTGCTCAGAGACCACGGTGACAGAAAAGGGGCAAAGCCATCCAGCCGACTTCCCTGGGATGCTCCTTTCCGGACTGGCTCACAACTGCTCGCTTTCGTGGGGTTGGCTGTGAGCCGAGGGTTCCAGGCAACCTGGACACATTTTTTATCTCCCTCCTCAGACTCGGGGTGCAGGGCAGCAGCGATGGCCCCACCCCCACCCCCGGGAGCGAGCTGGGCATGCAGGGGCGATCTGAAACTAGTAGATCCAATTGGTTTCTTTTAAATCTTACATCTGCAATCCCTTTCCTATGTTACACTCCCTCAAACAAAGCAAATAGTAACAGATGGGTCGTTTTTTACCACACTCTGTACAAAGATGAGGCAAAGAGAAGAAAGTCAATTTACTGATCTGATTTGCAGATTACAGTGTCTGTCATTTGTTGAATTTCACCTTTTAAGACCATTCATCTCCTAAAACCTGCACCCTGGAAATAAAGAGCATCTTCTAGTGTGAAACTTCCAAGCTATTTTCCTTGTTAGAAATTCACTTTTCAGTGAGTTTTTTCTAAAAGATCCTATCGACTGGAAGTCTCCCCTCCTTTCAGAGAAGGAATGAAAAAGTTACCGTCTCCAAAGGGAGACTAAGGTCATGAACAAGGTTAATTCAGTTCAGTCTTGCTTTGAACGATTTATTATTGTCCATGATGTCTTTTACTGAATTTTTTAAAAAGACGTTCACTAGGGATTTCAGCCACAAAAATACTTTTCAGGTTGCCCGACACATTTGATTTGGATGTTTCTTTCTATTTTCTGGGGGTTTTGTGTGTTTTGTTTTTTTCCAAATGAACAGTCGCACTAAGGGAGGTCCCCACCCACCTCATTTCAGGGTGTATTTTTATAGAACTGATGTAAGTCCTGGACTCCAAAGGCCGTAGAACCTGGAGTTCTGATGTCCAGAACAGAGGACAAGAATTTTTCATTCCTCTGCCTTTTTGTTCCATCTGGGCCCCTGTTGATTGGATGGCGCAAATCTTCCCAATTCAGTCTCCTCTGGAAATGCCCACACAGACACACCCTGGCCTTCCCTCTCTCTCTCTCTCTTTCCATATATACATAGAGAGAGAGAGAGGACTATGCAGAAATCTACTGAATAGGAAGACCTCGTATTAAAGACCATTTACATAGAGATCAGTTATCAGAAACTACAGTAGAGATCTCCTGGCCGTGTAGATGTTCAAACCATGCGCATTTCCTCCCACCTTTCGGGTTTAAGCTACCGAACATCCTTGCCCACCTAAAATCCTCTGTCAGTATTAGGATTCCATCAACACTTCCTGCCTGGCCCACCTGACCCAACCTGCCCCTGCCCACGTGGTTTTCTGCGTTTGGAGCTAGTCTAAATTTAGGATTCCATCTCTTTCTTCTCAACCAGATTTCCACTAGACAAACTATAGATCAAAGGCTCTGTTAATTCCTTTAAATATTGTCCCAATTAACATAAATTGTATTTATGATATTTCATTTGCTATTTTTTTACCGTTGGATTAGAATGACTTATATAACCTTTAATTTTTTTTTTAAACTTCTAAACTCAAAGCCTTTAAACAGGCTGCTTTTTTCTGCTGCTAATTTTTGCATCCATATGTGACCGTAAGTGGTTTTCACGAAGAGGGACATGGCCCTATGGTGCGGAGACAGATAAATTCACCTGCTGCCTCCCAAGAAGCTATCGATCTCCACTGCCGTCTTCTTTACCCATTTCTCATTGTTCAGCAGAATAAAATGATAAACACATAGATCTTTTTAAGCAGACAGTTGAGGACTGCTGCACACACACACACACACACACACACCATGCACTGGAATCTGGAATCAAACAAGTATTGGAAATTTGTTTTCTAATCAGACTCCGTTCAAGGAGACTTCTTTTGAAAATGTTTGCACACTTCGGTTTGTACTGTATTCCACTTCAAAAATTGCTTAGAAAATTACGCTTGTTATTATTTCTTGCCATTGTCAAATAAATGCTGGTCTGGGAATAGAAAATAAACCTGCAGGCAAATGTCTGTTAAAATTGGAGAAAGCTGGGGGTGAGTCCCCCTCCACGGTGACGACTGTGTCTGCAGTACCTGGAGATGCACCTGAGGTCTCCCTCACCACAGATCTACCCTGCTGATGTTTGGCAGAAGGTGGATCAAACCACATTCCTCAGAACAAAACTTAAACATAGACAAATCATGTACGAAATCTTTAGCTTCTAAGTTACTTGTTATTCTTTCCTTGATGACAATATCATAAAAAAGCCTTTATGCACAACTTTGATGCTAAAATATATGCCATAAGATAGATATTCAGAATTCTAAAATAATATTTTGTGCCAGGCCATTTTTTTATCTTTAGATTACACACACATTTTAGATTCCATTATTATTTACCTCATTTATTTTTATGAGCTATTTTAGCTAGTCAGATTGATGTTGGTATTTGACCTTTGGAATTTAGTGCATTCCTCATAAACTTTATGTGCATAAAGAACGGTTTTGTCACCTTCTGGCTTTGGAGTTGAGTGGGGAATACAGAAACACGTGAGTTCAGGTGGTATAGACTTGTTTTTGACAGATTCTCTTGATTTCTGTGATGCATAATTTTTCACAATTTTGAAATACACTTCAGTCTCTGCCCAAAAGGAGATTAGACTCTAATTGAAGAGATATTGCAAAGTGCACACAGAAGAGGTGATTAGCAACGTCGTAGGTGCTAACAGAATGAATAGCACAGGTATTTAGGCTTGTGAGCTGCTCTGTTGCAGACATAACAGGGCTAGTGATGTCAGAAAAGGCTTCAAAGAAACGGTAATCATTTCTATGGTTTTAGGGGGAGAGAAAAGTAAGGGAATCATTCCAGGTGTGGAGAATATATGCTTTCAGGATCGTAAGTTTGTGATAGGAATGGATAGTGATTTTGCAAACAGGAAGCGCAGTGTCTCGGGTGAAAGGAATTGGGTAAGAGTGGAGAGAGATGCATTTGGAGAGCAGGATTGAAAACAGATTATGCAAACTGCTAAAAACCAGAGAAGCTTCTCATTTAGAAAATCACCAAACTTATTTATCACGATGTCAACATTACAAAAATGTTATTGTGCGAGGGCAACTGTCTTTCCGACTTCTGGATAGATTAAATATACATCCAAGAGCAATTCTAACGGGAAGGCAGCAGTGATAAGCTGATGCCTTCTTGTCATGTAGCAGCTCTTGGAAGAAAGTGCCGAGGAGAGGGCAGGGGGCTTGCTAGGTCCCACCCTGGGACCAGGAGGAAAGGGCAGAGGGCCCAGGTGGCCGTCTGTGAGCCGGGAAATGAGCCCTCGGCAGGGAGCAGCCGCGCTGGCACCTTGACCCCAGACTTCCTGCCTTCAGAGCTGCCAGACATAGATGTCTGCGGCTTAACGTGCCCAGTGGTATTTTGCTGTAGCAGCCCACGACATGCGTTTATGCCCAGCTGACAAACGTAAAAATATAAGCAGATAAATAAAGCTGGGTTTGGCAAGGCTGATAAAGCACGCCCTCCTTCCCCGGGTGCAGCAGTTGCTGGGAATGGGATTAAGGCCGGGGCAGCCCCAAAACGGAGTCCTCGCCCTCACGCTTCTTCCCAGGTGGAGAAATCACTGGAGATGGCACCAAAGCAGGGCACCCTTGTCCCTGGAAGAGCCAGAGATCCTAACTATCCACCTGACATTTCCAAAAATATTATCATTCATTAGAGAAGTGCATTTATTGTTCAGTTTTCTCCCAGACTTCAATAACTAATGTCTGAGAAAATTAGCCTTAGCAAACATCACACATTCTTACATCAGTTCTAGAATTTCTCTGTAAAAAACAACAAAGATGACCTCAGGAATGTTGCCAAGGTCATTGGGGGTATGATTATTTTAAAATGATACCAAGATAGTGCACTGTCTTCAGAATTATACCAACACTTTTTTTCCCTAAAACCCCGTAGTTTATTCTAATCCTGCGTGATTTTGATCTTGGCCAACAAGGCAGCTGAACATGTAATCCAAGGACTGTTTGGAGTCGTTGTTACACAATTGAATAGGACACCAGTCCTGATACACAGGGAACTGTCACTTCTAGTGGTGGTTACTAGTTTTGTGTACACAACAGTATTTAATATATTCGTGTTCATCATTTGTACTTAAGTTCAAAAATAAGCCTTTTAATCAGAACTACTTTTCCTTGCAATAATCAAGCCATATTAGTTTTTTTAAGATTTTTTTCTATTCATATTTTAATTTACATTTTATCTATAAGAGCCTATAAAACATTATGTATTGTAAGGTAGAGGCATAAATGAATTCAAATTATCAACATTGCATATATCACATCTCACTTTAAACTTCCTATGCTAAATATGCTCTTCTGGTATTTCTTATAATATTCTTCTAAAAATGCTTTTTGGCACAATCAACCTATTGTTTTGCAAATCTTTAATAAGACAAAAATGTACTAAGTGTATAGAACAAAGCTCTAAAATTAGCATTGTTTGCAGGTGGTCCATTATGAAATTACTTTTTTCCTTGATAATACAAGACCTTTTGAAGATGAAGAAACACAAATTCCTGCATCCACACTATAATTGTATTGTTCAGTGGAAAATGCTTTTTGAAAAACAGTCAGTATATAACAGCATAATTATCACTTTTCTCTGAATAACTTCCTGGTCAGTAGGCACCAATGACATGAACAGTTTTCTTCTGTAGGAAACTTTAATACAGTGGTGCTTTCAATACCAGATTTTAAGTGTACAATTCCCGAGTGAAAGACAATCACTTCAGTTAAAGCACCGCGTTTGCCTTGCTGTGTGCTCTGCACCCACTCCTGTCCGTGTGCCCCCACGACCACACGCAAGCGTGAGGTCCCTGGGGTCAGTCCCAGTGGGGAGATCCAGGAATATGAAATAATAAAAAACAAAACGAAGCTCAGAAACTTCTCTGTGTTCTCAGATGATTTTTTTAGAAAATGCATCACGTAAGTGAATAATACTTTGCACAAGTGAGCAGCCTGTGGAGAAGGCAATTGAATACGATTTTTGTCTCCTCAGTGACCTCAGCCTACAAATGGTCTTGCTGTTTCCATGACAAACCCGCCGGGATTTGACCACATTTCTGTCTCTCCCTGGTGTCATTTCTGCAGAGTTCTCGCCAGGCTGTTGCCCCAGTAGAAAGTAAACTCCTAGGAAGACCGCAAAGTGCCCAGGTGAAGCTATTGTGGAATAACGCAATAGGAATGGGGCGTGGGAACTAGTCGAACATGTTCATGTAGCCATCGGGATCTTGTCAGGACGCAGCCCCGCGTCCTGTCCACAGGAGGGTGCTGAGGGGCTAAGGCACCAGGATGTGCGGTGCTGGCCCCCACGGCGTCACCGAACCACCTGTCAGAAAGACAAAGCTGCCCCAGGTGCTCCCAGGTGAAGGGACGACATTTGCCCAGAGCCTTAGCGCCGAGTCGGAAGGTGAAACCCAGTCAGGACGCTGGTGGGATTTTGAACTCTGATTTGCAGTGGATCTTTCAATTCAGGGGATTGGTTAATTTGGGGAAAGATTATAGTAGTTTAGGGTTTGTGGAAACAGAGTGGCAAGAGTTTTGAGGCCAGGTTGTTCAGAGGGTCTTTGTTTTAAACTGGCTTCTGATGCTCCCTGTGGAAGCGTTAATGAGTCTTGGGAGCAAACAATAAAGGTAGTTGTGACTTTCATCTTCCTGTGTGAGCATCTCCTGGAATCCTGCAAGAAACACAAGTGAGGTTATGTTTTGGAAGACAGGAAAGTATAAAATCATGTTAATAAAAATGGCAAGCTGTGTAGGTGGTTTCCATTCTCAAGGGAGAACCAAGTACTGAAAAGGAAGTAAAAACATCTAAAAGAGGTGACTTCCAAAGAGAAAATATATATATATTTAAAAGCAAAAGCCCAACTCAGGAAGATACAACCAGAGCACTCAGGTGGCTTTGAGAACTAAGGAGAAAAACAAAGATAATGTGTATACTTAGAAATTCCATGAAGAAAATGTAAAAGAGTAATTTATGAGACCCACTGAAGCCCAGCGTGGATAATTCATCCAAGAACTGCAGAGATTGAAGGAAAAGAAGAGACCTCGACAGACAAGACATGGTGATAAAATAGTTGAAGATGAAAGTAACTGGACTCGTGGTCACTGAATACAGACAAAGGAAATTCAAAATTAGGTTATTACAAATGGGGATTAAAAATATGGTAAGCAAAATATTGTGCATTGCTACACTGTGGAAAATCCTGGTAACTCAAAGCACAGTGAAACTCTGCAGGTGGAAATAAGGCGTGAAGCCCCAAAACAGAAGAATTGATTGAAGATATTTGCAGCAGGTCGATTAGACTTCCTCAATGTCCCCTTTCCAGCAAAGGGGCCAGGGGGTCAGGGGGACCGAAACAGAACCCCAGACGCTGAAGGTGAGCCGGGGGGAGAGATTCTGTATTCACAGCGGGCTGATTAACTGAAAGTTAATATGCTGGACTGTGAACCCCGGTGTCTGCATCTTCCATTAGGGCCTCGAAATGTTCTGGGCCAGCCATACACCTTCCACCCCTGCAGAAGGTTGATGAGTCCTTCCCGGCGGAAACCGAGCAATCGCGGAGAACATACGCACACCACGGACGGTGGGCGCTCCCCGATGGGGGAGGGACAGATGGCAGTCGTCCTCCGCTGACCCTAAAATGACACACCCTGGATCTTAGAGCTCCGTTATTCATGTACAGTTTCCCATCAGCGTCCCAGCCCCTCTCTCCTAAACAGAAGTGAACCAACAGTCTGGGGCCACTGGCTGCTCCCGGAAAACCTCTAAATAGAGATCAAGCTTAAAGATGAAAAGAACAAAGGAAGAAGCAAAGAGAAATAGGACAAATAGGACGTCGGAGAAAAGATGATCAAGATAGCAGCTGAAAAAAAGAAAAATTTTAAAAACAATTGCTGCAAAACCAATTGCCACCCTGAAGAAGCAAATGGAACAATGACCTCCCAGTATGAAAGTCCAGGCACAATCAGATGGAAACAGTATAAGGAGAAAGGTGGGCTGGAGGGCGGGTCCCAGGGGCCATGGGGGGGTTCTTTTCTGTATGTGACTGAAGGGCTGCACAACCCAGGCTAGCAGAGCCCAGGTGACACTGTGACCTGCACCTGCCAATGCCTGTTCCTTAGTCAGCACTGACGCCGGGCTCAGATGCCAGAACCCACAGACCCTGCGGCCCCGTCTGGCGTGAGCATTCATTGATGCCAACTGGCACATGATGAGTTGGCATCTGCTTTTATATCTGAATCTAGAATACTTTAGAAATTAATGTGCTTCCGGCCAGTTTCCTTTGGAGAACTACTGCCATTACCCGACTCTAAGTGAAGTAGTAAAAACAGTCAGCAAGGGGGTCTTGTTATTCTAAACAAAATGTATTACCCTCCCAAAATCTCCAGAGTAGGACTGAGCGGGGCCACTTGTGCGCACTCCCACCACGAGAGCCGAGTCCTTTCGTACCATCTGCGAGCTATGGCCATAGACAGCTTTCACATGCATTCACTACATATAAATATGCAAAGTATTATTTTTCTAAATAATCGGATACATTTTGGAAGATTTTTGGAAGCACTAAGAGAATGAATGACGTGTTTAGACTACTTTCAAAGATGATTTCAGCCATTTAAAAATAATCATTATTCCTTTTAAGCTAAATTCCGAAAACTATGCAGTGAATGTAATTAAATATAAGCTTTTAAGGTCGGGAACCATGTTGCTGGGTCAGAACCGTGGGCCGTTGCAGATGCAAAGCGGAGAGGTGTCTTTTGTGAGAGCCATGATACCACGCCAGGCACTAGGTATGTGCTCTGTGCTCTGTGCGTATTGGTTAGTGTGGAAACAATGTATACAGTAGGAATTTATAAAACATAGGGTTAAGAATATTATCTTGAACCAAGAGGGCTTGGATACAGAGCCAGTGGTTTGGTGGTTTGGACCCAGCTGAACAGTCAGTAGCTATCGATCCTGTCTGTCAAAACACAGAAAAATTGATTGTGTGTGAAAACAATATTCTTTTCAAAGACCACAAGTTTCTGAGTGAAAACTCAACAGGGATCCCAGTGAAGCGTTTAAATAATTCCTACAAATGTTTATTTTATATAGCATGTTGCATCGCATAAAGTGCTTTTGACGCATCATTTCGATTTTGCAATGACCTTGTCACTCTGGTTGATCCAAAGTGCTTTCCAGATTTTGATCTGTGGGACGACGGATTGAACATAGTTGAGTAGAGGAACGGACCTTTCCGCCGACCCATGAGAAATGGGTCGCTCTGACGTCCGAGAGAATGCTTGTGCCATTATCGTAATTTAAATGGTCTGCAGAACAACGATTCCCACCTCAGGCTGTCTCCAGATGCCTCTGTTAGGAGCAGAACCCTGGCCAAGACGACTCTCGCTTTAATCCAGTGTGGTAGTTCGGATATTGTGATTGAGAGCTTTCATTCAGTCTCGCCAAGACCACCACGATGTTTGCAGTGGGAAATCTAAGAGAGCTCCCTAGATAGCACGGAGCTGTGTCTCTGAACGTGTCTGACTCCAGGACCAAGAGCCAGTAAGACTCGATACCTGCTAGCCACCAAGGTCAGAGCAGGGCTGTGTTTACAAAGACGTATCTCTGTGGTGTGTTCCAGGGAGGAACCAGATGGAGGTCAGGTCTGCGACACGCGTGGATCTGCACTGAGTGCGTGAAGGTCACGTAGCAGGATAGCGGGTGCCACACACAGAGAAGGTGGCCTGTGATAGTTCGGAGGAAACATTCTCGGTGGAAGCGAAGCTGTCAGTGTTTACATCTCAGTTGCGGCTCGTGTAGGTCCTCAAGGCAACTTAAATCACTGGGATAATATTTACATCAATATGCGTGTTGCTTATATCGTCTTCCCTCTCTGGTGCCCAGATGGTTTATTTTTCCTTGTTTCTTTCATTATCCGGAGAATGCATTCAACAGTTAAGCCGTCTACTTAGGGGTAACCTTTTCGGGAGGGTGGACCAACACGGGGGTGAGGTAGGGACACACCCCAGAGGCACTGTCATCCCTCCAGACGCCCTTTATTCCTTGTTTGAAAGAGAAAACCAGCACTCGATGTTTAAAAACACGGAAGTATTTAAACTGTAGATCATTAAATGAAAAATGTCACATAACGGAGAAATGGGTGACGATATTGAATTCTAAAAAAGCCCAAGTTTTAAGTTTTAGAAAATATAGAAGTTAGAATTCTCATTTTGACTTTTCTGTTTTCACTGTTTTCCTAGTAGCTTGAGGAGTACAGGGAGAGCCATGGAGAAAACACTTTTATTACTTTTAGCCTAAAAATAATATGTATTTTTCCTGAGCAAGGGACATTATATCATCCTGGGAAATCATAGTTTACCGGAGACCCGGGGAAAACGTTATTCTTTGAAAATAGAGTGTATTCAAGTTATTTAGCACCGTTGAAAGTATATCAGAAACTGTATTTTTTTCATGGCATTGTGTGTCTTCTGTGACTGTAATTCTGATTTTAATCATCCCATGACTTTAGCTCCAGATTATTGTTAAGGTTACTTGCAGGTTGGTAAATATGTCTTACGCTTTTTTT
>CM052451.1:22684939-22706227 GCA_028533085.1 Varecia variegata
ATTGTGTGTCTTCTGTGACTGTAATTCTGATTTTAATCATCCCATGACTTTAGCTCCAGATTATTGTTAAGGTTACTTGCAGGTTGGTAAATATGTCTTACGCTTTTTTTTCACTTTTCCTTAAAGAGCTTGTACTGAGAAAAATAACCCTCTTACTCTATTTAAAATAGCTGAATTGTACTCTCAAGGAATGCATCACTAAAAACAGTGGAAAAAAGAAGTTAAGGAATAAAAGTGTTCATTCTTTTCGAAAACAAATTTTTCCAGATTTATCAGTATAGTAATTTAGTACAACTCACCTAATACTTTAATCTTGTTATAAAATGGTTCTAAAAATTATTAGAATATATTAATAGTAGATCTTAAATCTCTTTTCCCCTCTTCATTTATTTCTGCAAAATATTCATCTTTTGAAAGAAAATTTTTGTTGGGTGCCCAAGAGCTTATACTAATGTTGTTGGCCTTTAAATGTAGCTAAACCTTTGGCTTTAAAGTAAAAAATAATTGAATATAGCGTGACCTTCAATTGTGATAAATGTAGGAGATACAGAAGTGGCCAAGAAGGCCTAGAGCCTGGGAAAAATGAAAACAAAACAAAACAAAAACCCAAACCAGATGCTACGGCTTCTTACTCCACCTGTTGCTCAGGTATGAACAATACAACGGGTAAATTAATAGTGATATTTTAATGCTGTAGAACACTGCATGGAAATGAAAATGAAAGAATTTATAGCTGTGTGTAACAGCGTGGAGATACGTCGTATTTTCTGTCTTCTCCGTCCACGTTTACTGTCTTGGTGGTTTCCGTATGGTCCTCTGATAACATCTACCCAGGTGTATACTCTATACCCTTCTCCTCCACGCCACACGGAATAGTCAGCCGCCTTCTTGAAATGCCCATTTAGCACATAATGTCCCAGACTGGTCGAGTCACAGACACCCTATATTCAAAGAACATGTCTGGTTTAAAGTAGCTGAAAAATCCTACAAATCACTCTTAGCTATTATTTACTCACAATCATTTCAGAACTCTTTTTTTTTCTTTTTAAAAATTTTATTCATTTAATTTTCCTTTTATGTGACTCTGTAATGAGCCTTTGAGATGTCATCTACCCCTTGTTGCTGAACAGAAAGAAAACAGTGATTTATTTCTCTTTGAAATACTACGTGATAGGTGATGATTCTTAGTCAAAATAGCATTGTTAAAAAAAGACATACATGTAAAACGATTGATTGACTTAAGATAATAGTGTTTCATGAAAACAGAATTTTTCAAAAGACGGGACTGGATTTACCAATACTAAAATAACACTTAGGATGCCAGCCCGAGAAAAACATCGACATGACATATAGTTAAGTAAAGAATGGAATTTCATCGTAATGTAAAAGAAGAAAAGAATGATATTTTCCTTGCTGCTGACATGCGCCTTGTGGGGTAATGAGATCAGTATTTGTGGAGCTGCAGACTGGGAGGGACAAGACTGATGTCCCTACTGCAGCTGACAATACTCCCGCTATGTCCATCATCTAGCAAGCAATGCAGCACCGTTAGTCTAGAGATAATTTCCTGCTCCCGGAGACATGAGCTGTTTGGTGTGAAATCTCTTTAGGAAGATTTTCTGGGGACAAACTGAGTTTTTCTCTTGTCTCTACATTGGAAACATCTTACCCGACACCTTGTTTATTTCCTCTGGAGTCTGGAGGCCTGAGAGACTGGGGTTTTCAGCTCTCTGCAATTTCTGTTGACTTAAAATCTGTCGATAGTGTCCTGCGACCAGTGAGACCACCAAGAAAAACTAATATTTGGAGAATAAAAAATGTCTTCATACATTATCGTGTTTGATGTCAGTATGCTGTTCTCGTTACTTATTATTGACTCAATGTTTTCCTCTCTGTCACTGCTTCACTAATGAGAAGAATCGGCCCCAAAGTGGTTAAGGGACTTGCCAAAAATTGCATTAAGAAGCAGAGATGGCCAGTTCCTGGACTGTTTGCCTGAGATCATTTAATGCTTCTCCGGTTTTGGTTAGATAAGAAAATTTCCTTTTTACTGCACTATTCATTTCAGACACATTTTAATTTTTGAATGCTTTTGCTATGACTGAGTCTCACTGACTTGGAAATTGGAACGTAAACTATTCATTCAGTTCAGAATATTTTCACTTCCTCCTTTCCCACTGTCTCCTGAACTTCTGTAAAACTTCTTCTTGGCCTTTAGTTTTCAAAGTAAATACCCAATTCCGCCAAGAGAACTTCTGGAACACCCGCCTTTGTGAGATGCTGCTTCTCCGAGTTCTTAACCAACACGACAGCTGGCAACACCGGGGTTGCCTGTTTTTCTACACGATCCCCCATTGTACACTGGCAATGTGCAGGGTGTGGAAGAAAAAGTGTCAGCTCTGCAAACATTGACATTTGCATCCAGCACGGGGGGATGAGCCTCAGTTGTGTCATCTATAAAGTGAGAGGAAAATGTCACCAGTATCTGGGGACTGTGGATACAGAGAGATACCGTTAGACAGATAAAAATCCTACTTCAGCGATTAGTTGGTGTGTTTAGCAAAGTGTGATTTTCTCCTCCTTTTTGGGGTCTACACTGGCTCTGACGTCCCCGTCTAGCTTCTCTGGACCCGTCTCCAAGTCCTGTGCCAGCCGGGGTTCCCACTGCGGACCTGAAGTGGAAGATTGGACCTGAACTTGAGGAAAAGCCTTCGGGGCCTGAGGACCCTTGAAGAACTGTCTCCGTGGATTTCCCCGAAACCCACCGTGGATGGGCAAGTCTGGTGGGTTCACCTCGTCGCCTGATGGCCACGCGTCACCCGACTCGAATTTGCTTTGACTGCGTTCCCGGGCCGGGCACAGGCATTTTACATGACAAGTGCAAGAACGGAACATTGTTTCGTTTGGGTCCTGGAGTGTCCTTTCCTTCAGTTTCTCTTTAGGAATTTATTTGTTCTCAGACCTTTTCCTTTTTATTTATTTATTTTTTCTGTTGTTTTCTTCTATATCTAAATGAGGTAAGACGGGCCAATCTGGGAACCCAAAATAATCGGAGTCAGGTAAGGTGGACTTTACGCTTCCCCAGGCAGGAGCACGTCACACTCACCTGCGCTGTAGCGCGAGTCCCAGGTCACCTGACGCTGGCATGCGAGGCGGCGTGTTTGGAGACGACACACCTAGCAACTGACAAACGCCATCTACTAACCTGGAAATACCGCCTTGTGTGATTCAGAGAGACGTGCGGAAAAGCATCTCAGTGACAGCTCAGGGCTGCTGGAATTGCCGCTGAGGAGGAGAGGGGAATTAACCAGATTTCACAGGTACTGCCGGGACGGGTTTATGTGCTGTCATTTGAATAGGCTCACGCTGGAATCTGACACCTGCAACTCCACACCTGTCACTCGGTCCTTCCACATCGGTGCTGCCGCCTCTTTGTTGAAACAGGAAAGCTCTTAAATTCACCAGGTGTGTTTTCCTGTCCAACAGAGAAACCTCAGTCAGTCAAAGCTTCCCGAAAGCCTTCAGCCTTTGACATCGTTCCAGAACTCTCTTTTTGAGGTCTGTCCTCGGACAGCTATTAATTTAACGCCACTGTCCTATGGGCAGGGTCTCTTAAGGTCATTTTCCATCTTGCCAGAGTCTCCAGCCTTGGCATTACGTGATCCTCATCCCAGCGGGACTCCTAATTCCAGCTGTGCGGTGGAGCCCTGCTCCCTCCCGACACACACGGCCTCCCTTACCCTGAGTCACCCAGCCTCTCGGTCACATGTCCCCTTACCCACCCCCTGCACGCCGTCTCCTCCCTTCAGCCTGATCCACCTGACCCTCCGGGACAGCGCCGTCCTCCTCACGTCACGGTGGATGTCTCAGGACACCGGCCGCCCGGCCGTGTGGGACACGTTTGGACGTGACTGATGCACAGACCGTCAGCTCTGGCTCTCAGACCAGAGTCACTGAGACGGGAGCCCTGGTTGGCCGCTGGTAGCCGGGCCGTAGTGCTGGGGGCAGGAGCAGCCCCCAAGTCCCTTGTTCTGCTTTTGTCGAAAGTCCAGCCCTCGGCCGGCCCCCGGCTTCCCACACTGCTCGCCTGGCACCACCAGGCTGCCCCGCTTCCCGCCCAGTCTTGATTCAAATCGTTAAACACAAACCGTGGGAGCCGTTGATTTGCACCGAGCTCCGGCACGAGGCCCCCACGCACCAGACCAACCCGAACCCGCATCGCTCGCACTGAGGCCGCACGACCAAACTGACACGTCAAGGAAGGGGTAGATTCCCAAACCGCCAGCTCATCCTGAAAGCGAGAGCTCACAGCTGCCCCCGTGAGCACAGTAAGGAAGTGCCTCTGCTCACCTGACAGTCACCTGCAGTGACAGGTGCTAGCCAGCCTTGGCTCTCCTTGCTCCTTCCTCGCCCCACCTCGCAAACCCCACCGTCTGCCACACTCCCATCTAGGACGCAGAACGGAGGCTGCCCGTCCAATGAGGTCTGTAAACTTGTTGCGATTTTGTCTTTGGATGGAACATTCCTTCCACATGTTGGTCCCTGTGTCAAACAGGGAGATCAGACTAATCGCTGGGATTCCTACAGCCTGTGAATCTCCTGCCTGAGCATCTACTTCCTCCTCCCCCAAATCAATCAGCTACTCCTGGGATTTAGAAACATCTTTCTGCAGTCACCATTCAAATTAGGGAGTATAAAATAAATCAATTCAGAAAAAAATAAATTTCGGGTTGTGTTGACACGGTAACCATATGCTTTTGTACGGCAGAAAGGAAGACGTGACGTTTCACTGACAGAAGCGCCAGAGGTGTACGGCACTTGGACGGAGTCACAGGACGCCCCTACGCTCACAGTATTCCACTAGATAATTCCAGTAGAATTAAGAGATTACCTAAAAGGTGCCAAGTGCTATTTTGAATGGTGCAGTAAGTGACATTTGACAGCAGTATTTTAACTCCTATTTTCATTTGTATTGCCTTTTTAAAACCAGTGCAGATCGTTTTCCCGTGAATGACTGGCCCGGCTCAGAGTTCGGTGAAGAGTTTTACGTACACACAGGCCAATCCACGCTTCCAACTGCGACTCACTGCGCAGAACTTGAAGGCAACGGGGCACCCTGCAGGGTTGTTGCATCAGTCCGGGAGGAATGTGTTCGCTTCTCTGGGGCTACCCAGAGACTGTGCGGTTGGCCCCTCCGGGACTGGGATTTGGTGACTGAAGAACAAGATAACACAGGTGACCCCACTGTTCCACCTGAGACGGGAAAGTAGATGTCGCCTCCGTCCCGATTCGGCATCGGGTTTGGAGCCCAGTTACGGACGTGCCCTCCCTATGCAATTATCAATTAGAGACAGGCTCTCCTTGCTCTCACGCTGCTTCCGTGAAATGCAAAAATAGCTTTCGTTTACACAAAGGATGTAGTATCCGTTATTAGGAATTTTTCTTCCAGCGTAGAAAGAATCACAAATTGCTAAACTCAGATCTATAAAAGACGCTGAGAAAGGGCTTTCTGTACTGAACACAACGTATGTAGAGGAGTCATCGCACCATGTCTGGGATTTGCTTTAAAAGCTTCAACAAAGAAGCAAAAAAAGGACAAGATGAAGCAGTTATGGTAAAAAGTCACTAATTTCAATCTGGATGCTTGCTATGTGTTGCACACATACGAATCTATAACATTTTGGGTGTGTCTGAAAATTCTTTTAAAACTTTAAAATATATGTTGGCTAACAATTCAGAGAAAGGATGAGTAAGGGCTGTCTCAGATTGTAATGAGGTCAGTCCTAGACTTTTCAGTTAATTTAACTTTACTTATCAAAAGTGAATAAATTATTGTACAGGTTACCTATAGATTTTGGTAAGTGTTTCTATCTTAATGTAACTTCTCATTTGATTTCATTTTTTCATTAGCATTCTCAATAGCAAGCTGGGTACAAAAGAAAATAAACTCAGAAAAATTTAATTTTGAAATTTAATATGGGTTCCAGTAAAATATTTTGGAGACTGAAAAGTAATTAGCTATAAAAATTAATATGACTAAATGGAGTTTTTTTCCACTCAATTTTTGCATCAAAATAAATGTTTAGTCATCAAAATCAGCTAAAATAAATACATGGTAAGAAATAACAATGAAATTTCACTTCATATTATAACTACAGAGCTCTTATTATCTTCAGTACTTAAAATATAAAACTGTTTAAAACAAAAGCAAAAAAACTTTTTTATGTCTGGATGTGGAAATTTTAAGAATTTATTAAAATAAATTAATATTTTAAAATGATAATTTTGCAGCTTAACTAGTATAATGTGCACTCAGACCATACTCAATATAATGTGACTGATCATTTACATACTTATTGATGCAAAATACTTCCCTCTAATTAGAAGTGCTTTATTCTCTTAACAATTGGTACTTGCCGTATTTTGAAGGATATCCATCCATTATGAAAGAAAATTCATATTAAATTTTAATGGAGACGGTAGCTTTTGCTTTATGTTAAGACCCAACCTATTATTTAAACAGAGGTAGCTTCTTGAAGACTAACCCAATTTCACCTTCAAAAATGCTATGTTTTGTTTTGAAATATTTAAAGAAATTTGGTATGAAATGTCCTCACCAATGTATGGCTTGGTATTACGGCCATTTCTGCACACGGCTCTTACCTTTCTGACAGCAAAAGACTAAGCAGAGCTGCCTCTCAGGTACCACTGTTTCTGGCAAACTCATGGTGCTTTATAAAAGGGAAGGAAAAGTTAATTATATGTGACAGCAGTGTGTCTACCTTACGGTAAGTGACGCTGGTTGTAGGAACCTCATATACTAAAGGACAGTGAAATGTTTTCTAATTATCAAAGATTGTCTACATATAAATCAATGTAGTTTTAATTAACTACATGTTGTGGCATTATCCTTTAAAAGTAGTTTATATAATAAATATTAATAAAGTTACATTTATCAAAATGCCAATTATATAGATAGGTCTTGCTAACATGGACTATTTTTGCTAAATTTGATGAGAAAAATTACTTTTCATGGAAACTGTATTTTAAAAATTAATAACCATCTACGGTGCATGTTACTATGAGGTCATTATTGTTGACTTCACAAAGGTACTCTGCTATGTAAAAGCTAATTAACAAATACAGCAAATAATTCAAAAGCACCGACACATTCTGACAGTTTCGATTCTTTATGAGAAATCACTGTATCAATGTCCATTCTGAATCTGAGAAAGCAACTTGCATTTTGCTCAGGCAGGTTGGCTGGGTTTCCATCGCTCGAGCAACATGACACAAATTTACTTTCTCAGTCGATACAAAGTAGCAAGCACTTAGCTCACACCATTCATTACAGAGACACAGCGAGGGGTGCTACACTGTAACTTTGATGTTGACAATGATAAACAGAAGGGTTAATTAATTGTGCTCAACCAAGAGAGGAGCATCCATGGCAGGATTTCCAATTTCACAGAGAGCAACTTGCCTGTTTGACACTAGCTCTATGTAGCGCTTGGGTTTCTTACTGCCAAAGGAGGGTCTTCAGCTGACTTAGGTACACGTGAGTTACGGGCAGTGCCCAGAGAACGCCACAGGCAGTGGCTTGGTCTTTAAAACCAGAAAGTCTATGAAGAAACCAGCCTCTCTGAGGAGGTTGCATCTCTCTTTTTAATGAAAAATATAAAACATAATTTTTATAGCTATTTTGAGAATATTGATTAGGAAGCTCTTTTCCATAAATTATTTTTTTTTATTATCGAATAGCAACAGTGACCTCCAGTGTTTAGTAAAATTAATGGCAGGTTTCCCCCGAGGACCATTAATGACTCTAATGCTTTTGAATGAAGAGATGTATGCTTCTTTAAAAACTAAAGGGACATATACACAGAAATATGCCCGTTGTCCAAACTGGCTTTCTTAATTTGGAAGGATTGTCAGTATTTTACTCCTAGGCATGCATGCAGATGGCACTGGCTCAGGTGATGTTCATGCTAAAAAATCTCTCCCATCCCCATAATACTGCTATTGCTCCTACGACTGGTTTTCCTAAGGAGATTGCCGAGTTGAGTGACCATCAGCTTCCAGTTTGCCTAATTTCTGCACTTTCTGACTCGTGCTGCTGAAAGCCGTTGAGCGACAGTGAACAGGGTATCACTGTCGGCACAGAGGGGATTGATTGAACCTGGTCCGTTTCACTCTCTTCCATTCCTCTTTGCTCTTCAGTGTCGAGCTGGATCACCCAGCGTTTAGACAACTATTCTGCAATGACAGAGAACATCGGTTTCCTACTTCTGTCCTTCTTACCATACGTGTGCTGTTTGGATTTGGAATCAAAGAGTGAAAGTTCCCTGTGCCACACTTTTAAACAAGTTTCACTTTTTCCAATGTCTTAATATCTAGTCTTGGATTGGTTACTTATGTTTTCCAATAGGCTGCAAACACCAAGAATTTTGGGATGGTATTATTGAATTTTTGTATCCTAGTACATGGTTTACAATTATAAAATGCTAAGTGTTTAAGAGACCCTTCCAAAATGTTTTTAACTTTTTAACATTTCATTTTTCCAGGTAAATTTTAAAATTTTGTCACATATAAATATCAAGAATTAACACAAATTCTAGTGTATTTTAGGAATTCACTGAATAGATTTTTTTAAAAAGTGCACAGGATTTACGTGAAAACGCTCAAACCTAAAAATGTTCCCAAATATTTATCCTAAGTATCTTAACCATTTTCCCGCTGAGAGCTTACTCATTTGCTTGGGAAACACTTTGCTCTTACAGATAATACAAAGTTAATTTAGCTTCTGCCTAAGTGATCGTGAATTGTTATTATTGGACCCCAAATAAATGCCTAATTGAATTGGATTATAAAATACATATAAAATATTCCCTTTTGGTTTTATTGATAAAGTCACTTACTTGAATGTCTTTTGTTTTGCTTTTGAAACTGACCGATCTGTTGTCACATCACATGCGTAGCTAGAACAGTCTGTACAGAAAGAAATTCTCAATTGCTAATAATTAGTTGCAAAATACTCCTCAAAGGAGAATTTGCATGGGGAAGAATAGACTGTTCTGTGAACTTGTTATGAAATATGGATATATACTCTTTTAGCTTTTCCAGTTAATTATTAGCATACCCAGGGTCTCCCCGGTAAGTTTGCAGTGAAACAAAGTCCATTTTTTCCACCCACCTGTCAAGACCTGGGCCCGCCAGTCTGCCGGTGCTGTGCCGCACGCTGTCACCAGGTGGCGCCGTGCAGTGGCTAATTCAGCTCAGGGCTGTGCAGGTGGTCCTGGCGGTGCAGGGTCTTAGCATGGGCCCGAGTGGCTCTCGGAGACAGGTGACCCCATGCTCTTCATGGAAAGCTTGGCCAAATGCACACCTCATTCGGGATCCAAAATCCACATAATTTTTGATGAGATCTTTAATTTACTAGACCAATGGTGCTGGGCTAGGACCTCGTCTAATTCTGTCCACCTAACAGCCCTGAATTACCTGTCCCTGCCAGGACAGGAATCAGTGCCCACGAGGCAGGTACACGTTTCTATTAAACCACCAAAACTCACAGAGTCTATTTATCTTCCTCTGCAGAGACAATCAGGCTCACACCAAACTTTCCAAGGGCAGCATCGAAGGTGGTTTATTCACCTGAGGGGGTCTCGTCCAGTGAACCGAAAGAGCTCAACTCCTAACCTCGGATCAGAAATTAACTTTAGTGACTTAAGGTGAATGTCATCCTCCTCCCGTGCTGAGGGCTCCTGCCAGCCGCCCTTACCGACAAGTAGCCGCAACACACAGGTGAGGCCTTTCTCCTGCAAGGTGAGCCCCGGAAACTGCGTATTCCACACCCTTCACGGTGATGTGAAGGTGGAATAAAGGGATTTGAGGCATCATAGACTTTTGCAGCTGGGAGGGTTAAAGGACACCTTTTGGAGGTGTCCGCATGAAGGAAGGAGGCATAACGTGACCCATCTCGGTGGTGAAAATAAAGGAAGACCAACCAGGTGAGAACGGGCAGAGGTTGCTCACCCAGAGCCTGCCGCAGTGAGGGCGCCGCCCACCGCCGCGTGTGCTTGGTGACAGCTTGCAGAGGAGCCCGTGGTGGGAAAGGGACCCCCCCAAGCCCTGGTGCAGCTGGCGGGGAGGGCTCCCCAGCAGAGGGCGGCTCGTGGATTGGCAGGTAGGACAGCGTACTTGCCTTTCTCTGGTTGGTCTTCAGTTGGCAGCTGTCAGTTTTTCATTAAGTCCTGGCCTCCCTCTTGGGCGGTTTGCTGCAGAATCCCCTGTTTGGCTTCCTGGACTGTCGTCCCCCAAGCCGGACTCAGGCAGGCTGCCTCCCGGGCTGCTCCCCGAAACAAGGGCTGGCTTCTCGGGCTGCTTGCGGCAGATCTCGGACCGGCGTCCAATCTTCTTATACAATCTGGTCACTGCTTATTTGCATATTCAGTCTCTCAAGGTACTACTGTCTCGGTAAAAAACTATCAATTTTAAAAGATGGCTAATATGTGTGTTTTTTTAAAGAAAATGTTAAATCGTTATTTTGATTGATTTTGCATTTTACCTTAGAAATGTAGGCTTCTGGTTTGGGGAATCAATTGTAGAAAAATATAAACTTAAAATCCTATAAATTGCATTTAATCATAATTCATCATAGAAATGAATACCACCCAACACTTAGACAACCATTTTTTTATTTTTAGCAAGTTAATGTATGAAAGAATGAAGAGCACAAATCAACACTTCTCACTTGACAGTTTTTTCTTTACTCCACTTTTCACGGCCACAGTGCAGAGAGCCCGGCTGGGGGGTGCAGGGGGCTCCGGACCCCGACGGATGGGCTGGAGACCCAGTTCTGCTGCCTCCCAACTGGGCGAGTGCAGACACCTTCCTCAGTTTCCCTGGACCCGTTTCCTCGCCTGAAAATGGAAATGATAGTTGAGAGGAATACATTAAGACTCGTATTGCAGCACGTCGATAAAAGTTAGCATTCCACAATGTCGCGTCTTGCTGCCATGCTGTGAATGCAGCGATATCAGCACACGGGCAGTGGGAAGGTCCACTCTGGTGGGCTCGTCTCAGACCACGTTTCCCGCTGTTCTGACTTCTCTCGATATTGCTGTCCGTGTGTAACGTGGGTTGATCTTCTTTGCGAATATTTTCACTACTTTCCTTTGCTCCTCCATTTATGAGTTTTCATTTTTAGCAATATTTATGAGTTTATGGTTTGTGGCTAAATTGCTATGAAATTTTCAAGGTTTTTTAAGGTCAAATATTAATACTGTGTGTGCCGCCGACCTGCCAGTTTTCTGTCTAGTCCCCACAGTGGTGGCTTACTCAGCGGAGTGTGCAGTGACATCCTGTGGTTGATTAGCATGGAGCAGATCAATGCTCTTGCAATCCATATAAAATCCCCTTGAGCAATTAGCAGGTGATCAGTCCCCACTGTCCTACACAAGCAGGGACCGAGCAATACTGATGCAGGACGTTGTTTCCTTTTCAACGAGAGAAAGCCAAACTGAACAATTCACTGCAAAGGAATTCTGAGCCTGAGATTTCACGGGGTTGGTTTCAGAAATGCCAGAGACCTATCGGTAAATAAGTCGATGATTTAGTTCAGTGACCAGAAAACAGTGCCATAGATAACTCTTCTATACACTTCTTGTGATTTTAACACCTAAATGTAGCTCCTAGGCATGGATTTGAAATTAAACTTGTAACCATTGAATCCCACCTTTACCTGAAGCTGTTGACATATTGGTAGAAGCTAAAGGAGAAGGACAGCTGGCAGTTTGTCATAGGTGAACTCTCCCCACCTGTCTGACTGATCGGTGTGGCAATGCGAGTTCTCAGGTGGCAGGCAGACAAACCTGTTATCAGGCATCGGAAAGGGCCTGCATAGAAAACAATATATGTAAATATATAAATGATATGAGAATATTCTGCAAGAAACTTGTTAAAAAGCTGCTGGAATATTTTCAACTTTTTCAGTGTTGAGAGCAACAGTCTAACATGCTGCTATTGAAGTTGTTGGAAACAAATGGGAAAAACCCACGAGAATATTTGATGTTTCCATCTTTTCAGAAAACAGCCTCAGAAAAGCTGTCCAAGTAGTGAACGTATCGAATATGCCTAACACTCACACATGCCTAGTTAATTTTTTTATTTTTAGGAAAACAGCAACTTCAGTTCTTATTCCCAAACATACTCTTCGTATCCTACCTTCATTATTGCTTGATAATTCCCCTCTTCTGATTTATTTTTACTGCCAGGTCTGTATTTCAAATGGCCAACACTTCACTCGGCCACTGAAGGTCCCTGTGTTTCCATAACTGGAAGAAATTTCCCGCCCTCTGGAATGTCCCTCCCGGCTCACCCATGGCGTGTTTCCTCCTGTGTGAGCACGGAATTACATGTGTTCACTGTTGTCCTTAAGTAAAGCAGGGATGCTTCACTGAATCATGAGATGATCATAAACATGGCTCACGACACGTGATTTTATGTTAGTTGTTATGAATCCAAACTTAATTAAAGAATACTGTTTGAATCAATGAATGGATACGTATTCAGGCTAATTTTCTACAAAATTATAATGAATGATAAAGTGCTATGAGGCTTTCAAGTTATGCAAGGCAAAGAGGAAAGAGTTTAGAGATAGTTAAAATATTTAAATCATCCTTATTGTTTTTTATTTCAGTAATATTATTTTCAGTGTAGGAAGAATTCTAGAAAAATAATTACCCGTAGTAATAACTATCAAAGATATTAAATCACAAAATTCTAAAATCTCTCAAAAAAATTATGTGTATATATAAAAACATTCCTGCCTTTTTTCATTTAATCCTATCCACAGAATTGTTATAACACAGTCATTGATGGAACACACATTATTTTCTCACTGCCAGGATTCATCTTTGTACAAACATAAAAGCAGAGTGTAGAGTTGTATTAGTAAGAAAGTAATGATTTTTGTATCCCAGGGATAAATCCCACTTGATCGTGGTGAGTGATACCTTTAATATGCTGCGGAAAACAGTTTGCTCGAGTTTTGCTGAGGGTCTGCCGATCTGTGTTCATCCAGGACATTGGTCTATAGTTTCTTTCCCTGTGGTGTCTGTGTCTGGCTTTTGTATCGGGGTAATAATGTTGGCATCAAAAATAAGTTTGGAAGTGCTCCCTCCTCTTCACATTTTTGTAAGAGTTTGAGAAGAATTGGTGATAACTGTTTGATGGAATTAACCCGAAGCCATCTCGCCATGGGCTTGTGTTTGTAGGGAGGTTTGTTTGCTTGTTTTAGTTGTTACAAATTCATTCCCTGTGCATACTATTTACTGATTTATTGCTTGTTCAGATTGTTTTCTTTCTTTCTTTAATAGATATTAACAATAATGCTGTAGAATAATATTTATTAACATTGGAAAATTATCATCATGTATTGTTACATGAAAAACTTTGGAAAACAATGCAGCATAAAAATACATTCTGATATACGTATTTACAGGCATATGACAAGAAGGTTATTCAACAATGGGATTGCTAATTTTTTTTTAATCCTAGCTATCTGTGTTGTCAGTTTTCTTGTCAGTCTGAATTTCTAGGTCTAAAAAATTATTGAAGAATATGTTTCACCCTGTTATTAAAAAATTTGTTTGTTACAAAATAACCTCGTCTCATGATAAAAAGTACAAAAATGGTATAAAGTAAAAATAGTCTATCCAGATACCTCTGCCGTCTGGTTCAGGCTTGGAGGTTGTATGTGTCTAGGGATTATTAATCCATGTCTTCTAGGTTATCTGACATATGCTGACACGGCAGTGTTTTACGTACCTTTGAATTTCTGTGGTATTGGCTGTACTGTCTCCACACTCAGTAATCATTTTGTTTGAGTTTTCTTTTTGCCTTAGCTAGTCAAGCCAAAGATTTGTCCATTTTTGTTTATTGTTTCGCAAAACCAACTCTTAATGTCACTGACTTCGTTTCTATTTTTCTGGAGACCACAGCTCGGATTCCTATACTTCCTCAGTCCCATTGTTGTGATGTCACAAGTCATGTGGCCTCTAGGAAAATACACGGCACTTATGATAGAGAAAGAATGGAAGGGTCAAATAATATGGTGGTTTAATATTATTGTCATGACAGACTCAGCAGCGGCTGAGTTAGCGCCGTGGAAATGCACTCGCACAGTGGTCTGCGGCAGTCTTCACAGAAAGGCTTTAAGACGAATTCAGAATCTGTTGGATTTTCCTGGCCTGAGGGCAGGCGATCAGCCCTGCGTGTCTCTTACGGTATTTGTCATCGCTGCTCCTGATCCTCAGTGAGCAAACGCTCAAACAAAAAGAAACGTGGTTTTCCCCAAACAAACAGTGATGGGCACGTAGCAGTCTGAGCCCAAACCCAAACAACGTGATCTTCCCAAGGAAACCGCGAAGGCCGGCCACGTGCGTTTTTCTGAAGGACCAGCTCAGCGTCGTGGTGTTTGGAACCCCGGCAGGAGGCACCGCTGCGCTCGGACCCCGCCGGGCATGCGTTGCCGTGTCCCGGCTGCGCTCAGACGGCCACAGAGGAGCCTTGACCACAGCAGACGGCAGTCGGTCCCAAAGCCAGTGCGAATCTCTCGCTGGTACCCTTCTAGTCTCTGTTTCTCTGAACTCAACGGTTTTAGATTGCACGGATCAGCGAGATCACGCAGTACTGGTCCTTCTGTGTCTGGCTTATTTCACTTGGCGTAACGTCCCGCAGGGTCATCCCTGGTGGGGATGTGAATTCGTGCAGTCATTGTGGAATACAGCGTGAAGGTTCCTCCAAAAATTAGAAATAGATCTACCACAGGATCCATCAACCCCACTGATGGGTATAGACCCAAAGGAAATAAGAGCTCTCATGTTCGTTGTAGCATTATTCACAATAGCCAAGAGGTGCTAACAACCTAAGTGTTCCTCCATGAATGAATGGATAAAAAATGCGGTATATACAGTCATGAACGGCCTGACAATGTCTCGGCCAACAATAGATTGAATTTATGATGGTGGTCATAGCAACAGGCTATGCTGTACAGCCTAGGTGTGTAGGGGCCACACCATCTAGGTGTGTGTGAGTGCACACTATCATGTCCACACAACAACAAGATCCCCTAATGGTGCATTTCTCAGACTGTATTCCAGCTGCTAAGGAACACGTGACTACATGTATGTGAGGGAATATTACACAGCCTTAAAAAGGAGAAAATCTCACCACTTGAGACAATGTGGGCGCAACTGGCGTGGAAGCTTTTGAACAGAGTAAAATCTCAGACACTGCAGGTTCTTGACAAGAATATCGACAGCATTGGCTAATGGAGTGTTAGAAAACCTGAATAGTCTAAACACATCGAAATACATTGAAAAAAGTTTTTCCCAAAAGCATAACTCTTACCTGTAATGTGGCTACTGGCTACGTCACCCCACCCCATGGATGTTGTCACCAGATAAGTTTCCAAGGCATCACTCTGTTCATAACACTTGTGGTAGATTGGACCACTGTTTCCGGTTCTTCTCACTCTCCCTGCACACCTGTCTGTTGTCACATGACTTTGTGTTATCATCTGTTAGAGTAGAATATATTTTCCACCCATTTATGTTGGGCTTGGCCATGTAACTTGCTTTGGCTGATCCAAGTGGGCAGAGGTTGTGCATGTCAGTTCCCAGCCAAGACCTAAGAGTTATCGTTAAAATCTATTTTGTTTATCTCTCTTGTTTTCCTTTGATCCCTTTGTTAAGGTCCAAGGAGACTAAGGAACCATATGTCACATAAATAAATCCCCCTGCACGTCTGGGGCAAGCCCAGTAGATCAATAGGACCCAGGAGTTACATCTGCCTTGAAGACACAAGTAAGAAAACACACCTGTGTTCTTGGAAGTCCGTGCTATTGTGCAGGTGTTTTGTGCGTGGCAAATACTAACACAGCACTTCTACGCTCGTAAAATTCCAAGGGCTTCCCACAGTTGAAGAATGGAGGTGATAAAACTCAGGTTCAGCGCAGTCTACAATTTCCTTACCTGTCCATTCAGTTTTATCTTTTCCAATTCCCTTTCATTAACCTAGACTTTTACGAAGACTGCTCTGTATTTCAGTCCCTGGGAGATTGCCGCCTAAAATACCTTTCCACGGCCAAGCCCAGCATGTCTTTCCTCATAGCATGTTCCATAAAAACCTCTCCAGTCCAGCGTACTAACTTCTTCTTCACGGGCCCTTTTAATAAGAATTACCTTGCTCTGTCAACAGCCCTGCCACCCTGGGTGTGTCTGGTCTCGACTGGTCTTGGAAGCTAAGTAGGGTCAGGCCTGGTTAGTACCTGGATGGCAAAATTACTCTGCTCTGATCTCACTTCGTATCTTTAAATCCACCAACACACAATTTTAACATCAACCCACCTCATAAAACACTGTCTTTCATATCACAGTCCACTTAATAAAAAAGCTTTAAATTTATTGGTGACAGGAAATGTCCTCTTATCATGCTAGACTATTGGATGGTATATTAGTGTTTTACACATAGTGGCAAGTTCACTGGATTGAATTGAATTACTGAAAGAAAATATTACAGATAATATTGCTCAAAATATAGGATGGAAAAATATTGCGGGTGGGGTGGGGGGTGTTCAGTAAACAATTAAATGTGACTTGTCATAATTTTTCCCAGGATCAGTCATAAACAGCAGATGGAAATTGATTGCCACAGATAATTCTCTGCTATAATTAACAAATTCAGAACCAGGAGCACAGGCAGGTGTGTAGCCAAGAGCAACCGGTTTGTGCAGACTCATTCTGAGCAGCCAGTAGCTGCACATTGGGGTACCAGAGCAGTAACCATCCGTGCATCGGTATCTGATCCTGGTCAGGACGCTGGCGCCCCTGCCAACCCCTCCGCCCCCAGCCCCCAGCTTAAGGAAATCAGTGACATGGCTATGGGAACATGGGAGGAAGTGGTTTATATAATCCCCATGCTGGGCACATTAAGAACAAAATAAAACATTAAAAAACCCAAAAATCTTGCTCATACTCCTCAAACCCCACTCTTCTCCCTCTCGCTAATGGGCACTTATTCCCAGGGAGATTTCGGAAGCCATCTTTGCAAATGGCGCACAGGTATGAGAAACAAACTTCCAACTTTTTGAGTCGCTGAGATTCTAAGGCTGATCTGTTACGGCAGCTAGCAAGATCTTCACTAAAACAAGTCAAAATGTGTGACTCTCCTTGTAAACCTCAGCCTCCTTCTATGAGACACACTAAGTTGTAAAAGTACTTTTGAATTACTCTGTGCCAAGCACTTAATAGAATACGATATGGAACCTGTCTTGTAAAGCTCAAAATCTATTGCCTGGAGCTTGGGCAAATAATACTTTTTACAGTTAATATATCAGGGACCCAACAATTTTTTTGGCAATAGCATTATTTCCCTTTTACTATCAATTGTTAACAAAGATATCATAAATGGTTTTTTTTTCCTAAATAAAATGTTTCATGGGGAACTTTCATATTCCCAGGGTAGTGCGTTTGTTTTTAGAGTTTAGGAATTCTAGGTGTCTGAGTCATCCTTCTATATCTAAATTTATTTCAGGCAGCTGTAATTACAACTAAGTATACTGATGCTTTGTTATGATGCCACAGAATGTACTGTGCTCCGATAAACTGCTTACATCTGTTTATGTCTCTGCCACTACAGATCAAACAAACTTCATTCTGCTAATGCCCCCATCTGCTGCCTCCCATTCCCTGTTTACCAACAGTAAAGACTCCCCATCATTTAATAATAAAGTGAGTGAGCCATCCTGCTTCTTCCCTCGGGCGGCAGGAAGCCATTCACCAGGCTCGCAAGACTCTATTTAGCAAATAAACGTTTGGGGAAGGAGTTAGCAGACTGGCAGTACTCTAAATTCTGCGGTGGAACAAATTTGATCAGGATCCTTTGTTCTACCCTTTTGCGTGCAAAGAGTTCGATGTAGAAACTTCTTAATTGACTGACCTGGCGGATCAACCGGGTTCCCGTTCTGTCTTGCCTTCTCTGGCTGCACAGAAGCAGAGTGGAGTCTTGGGTCTCCCACAGAACTGGAAGAAACGGTTGGTGGGCAGCAGTGGGAGACCCGTGTGAGAGGGATATTGGCCTCAGTATAGAAACAAGGACAAATCAACTATGAACATGCGGGCTTTCAGTTTGTTCTGTGAGATGCAGAGGACTTCACCTACCCGGATCAAACCCACCTTCAGGTCCGTGAACATGATCAGTTGCGTAGCACTAATGGCCACAGCTGAGCAGTGGCCAAATGTAGCTTTGTGTCCTGAGCAGAATTTGGAAATATTCCTTAAATACCTCCTTTTTCTGCTCTAAATCCTCTACAAGTAAACGTAGGGAAAGATCAATGCAAAATAACCAACAACATGTAGTTGGAGCTCTAAAAGTTCATGGACATAGAAGCATCATTAGAAGCTGTGAATTTTTAAATTACTTTCCAACCTGCAATAATTCTATTTCATAATTTTCACATTACAAACTAATCCCCCGTTTGTGACTGATAAGTGGGCTTAGCTCTGTTACCTATTTGGAAGGGATACAGGACTGTCTAAGGTAAGCAAAACTTTAAAAAAAGCAAACTTGTACCTGACTTGAAACTGAAGAACATACCATTGTTAATCAGCAACTAAGTGGCAAAGACTGCTAAGTAATAAACAAAATAGAATGTTCTTCTAAAATTATTAATGTTGCCACAATGTTTCTTTGAGTGATAGCTAGAAGGATATATTAGATTATCAGAGAAACAATAAATTGCACATTAATTATGTTGATCCCTTTGAAGAATTTTCCATTCTTTCCAAATTTAATTGACAAAAAAACCTTTCTGAGGGTGCTGCAAATGTTTGCGTCATTTTAAACATGAGATTGTAAGATAAGACATAACAAACACTTGACACAGAATCTGCCCCATAGTAAGAGCTCAAAATATTTTAGCTACTGTCACTGACTCAAATTCTTAGATTTTTTTCCTTCCTTTGTAATGAATTATTTCCAGGTCCTCATGGACACATGTCCCTGGCGTCCCCACCTCCCTGCCCCCAAGTGCTGGAACGTGTAGACCAGCCTGAACCCAGGTGAGGCAGAGGCTATGGTTGAATGAGTTCGTACTATTGTGTGAAGGGCTGAATTACTCATCCTTCTTTAGTGGTGATTTTTCTCCCTCGGGCTCGCTGAGGAATTTATAACGTGGCAGTATCCATCATCCAACCTAGTTAGCAAACAGTAATGCGCTAACTTCACCATGGGGACATTATTCAGATTTCCTGCATTGTAAAAATGACAAAGAGGATTCTTCAGCACCACAATCTTTCATTAATAAATTAAAAGAGGCAATATGTGTGCAATCTGTTATCATGTGTTTAGCTTCTCTTTGAGAACTTTGCTTGCCAAAATATTATGCCTCTCATGATTTTATAAAGACAGTCCTAAATTTCGGCCTTCCCCACCATCGTTTCTCATTTACTAATCTGTCACGAGCGCAATAGCTTAATAGTCCTCTTTTTTCTTCCGTTTTTGCCCTTGTAGTCTATTCTCCACACAACGACCAGAGCGATCTCTCAAAAACACAATGCAGATTGCCTCCTGCTGAATCATTCCTGCCTCCCTGAGCTCCAGAGTTACCCTCCTGTGTCCTGCAGACACGTGAACTCTGCAAAGCACATTTCCCGGCAGCTTTCCTAGATGTTCCATCAACATGGGCGTGACAGGTGGAGGAAACGGGCTAGTCTTTCCTGCTTCCCTACACAGTCCTGGAAATAGTCCTGGGCTCCAGCAGTAGCAATTCTTTTCAGAATCCAACTTCTCGTAAACTCCTGCAACCAGGAGCCCAAGACCCCACAGAGGTCCAGGGAGCAGCCAGGCTACGCTTCAACCCAGACACCTGAGCGTCAACCTCAGGGGCTCCCCGTCCCCGTCCCTGTGCCGAGAGCTGGCGCACCCCCTCCTCGGGAGGGTTTACAGGTCTGTGGGGGCCCCTCTTTTGAGCTCTTGGGTCCCATTAATCCCCACTTGTCTCCAGGCTGTGGAGATTGTAGCTACTTCCTGCAATTATTACCTTTGGATGTTGGCTGATCTCCTTTTGCAGGGCTGTTAACCTAACACACCTGAGAACAATCCTCTGTCTTGGCCCTCTCTGAAACACCTGGTATAACCTCCGCCTTCCTAACTGACTGGCACCGCCGAGGCACCGGCAGGCGTCCGAGGACAGGAAACACAAATTAAAAGGCAGAATTCTGGGATGGTTTTGGTTACAGCCTTGGTCGTGAATGTGGCTCTGGGGTCCTTGCTCCTGGAAAAGGGGAGGCAGGTAACGCACGGCAGGTGGCAGCGTCAGCTCTACCTGCACCTGTGGCTGCCGGGGCGCAAACGCCTGCTCATACCCACTGCAACACTGGCACCCACAGACCTGGGAAAGAATTCCGCTTGTCTCTGACCACCGTTGTCCCCTGACTTGACTTTGGGTCGCCAGGAACTGACATCAACGTGCTTCACATGTTTAATAGTCCCTTAAAGGCCCAGGAATTTCTCTTTCCTCGTGGAATCGGATTGAGCCCCATAGTCTCGGTTGGCTGCATTGTCTTTTCTTCAGGACTTTAAATACGGCATCCTGCTGTCTCCTGGACTGACATCTGCTGAGAGTTCTTCCGCCAGGTGACCTGAAACTCCCGTTATTTTCTTCCTTTCTCTTGCTGCTTTCAGGATTTTTTTCTCTTTGTCTTGTACTTTGAGGAATCTGGTTGGTGACCTTTGGCCTTCCTGTACCTGGATATTTGCATCTTTCTCCAGGTTGGGAACGTTTCTGTTATCTCTGAATAAGCTTTTCTACCCCTCTGGCATTCTCAAGATCAACTTGAGCACCAATAATCTGAATATTTGCTCTTATATGCTATATAATTCTTACCGGTTTTCTTCATTTCTTTTTCTTTTTCCCCTCTGACTGCATTTTCAGACAGGCTGTCCTGGAGCTCGCTAATTCTTCCTTCTACTTGATCGATTTTGTCGGTGCTGCCCTGCATTGTGTTTTTCACTGGGTTCGTTATATTTTTCAACTCCAAAATTTCTATTTGATTTTTTAAATTGTTTCAATCTCTCTGCTAAATTTCTCTGATATGTAGCTGAATCGGTTCTCTGGATTTTCTTGAATTTCACTGAGTTTCCTTACGACGGCTATTCTGAACTCTTTGAGAGGTGACGTATCTCTTTAGGGTTGGTGTCTAGCACCCTGTTGTGCCTGTTTGGTGA
>CM052451.1:22706727-22753224 GCA_028533085.1 Varecia variegata
GCCTGTAATCTTAGCACTCTGGGAGGCCGAGGCGGGCGGATTGTTTGAGCTCAGGAGTTCGAGACCAGCCTGAGCAAGAGCGAGACCCCATCTCTACTAAAAATAGAAAGAAATTATATGGACAGCTAAAAATATATACAGAAAAATTAGCCGGGCATGTTGGCACATGCCTGTAGTCCCAGCTACTCGGGAGGCTGAGGCAGGAGGATCGCTTAAGCCCAGGAGTTTGAGGTTGCTGTGAGCTAGGCTGATGCCACGGCACTCACTCTAGCCCGGGCAACAGAGTGAGACTCTGTCTCACAAAAAAAAAAAAAAAAATTAAAATAAAAAAAAAACTGGGGAATTAAAATTGCTTTTTTTTTTTTTTTAATGCAAAGAGGTTGTCACTGTTTCCAGATGCTTGCAGGAGGTTCGGGCTGTTAGGTGAGTCATTCTCGTTCTTCCAGTTCCCTGACTTGACGTCATCCACACAGTCAGTGCCTTTGTTTTCTGAAAGGAGCTACAGGTAAATCACTAAAAATCATCCTTAATCTGCAGTAGTTTCTTGAGCCAGGTCTATTCAGTGGATGTGCTTTGGTTGCCTCCGAATTCTCTTCCAAGTTTTCACCCCAAATGTTGTGCACGAACTTCCTGAGTTGTGAAGTTGTTAAAGCATGCATAGCCTCAAGGTGAAATCTGTTGAAATCTGTCAGAGGTATATTTTTCATCTTGCTATAAAGAACAAACACCACATTTTTCAAATCCTTGAGAAATAAATTAAATTTTTTAAAAAAAAAACCCTTCCTGAATGTAAACAAATGAAGAAAAGAATTCTTGATCATCCACAGGAAGTAGTTTTTGGGCAACAAAGGGGATTTAGTTTTACCGGAAGAAAATCAACTTATTTTCATTAGGAAAAAGGGTATTCATTTTATTAAGTAAAATCATGTTCATAAAATGTAATGTGTATACTAAAAATAAGGAAACTGAATAGTTTAACAATTTTAACTGAATGGTTGTTACAGGTAGAACAACGTCCCCTCAAAATTCGTAAGTTGTGTTCTACGTCTCAGAACCCCGGAAGGTGACCTTATTTGGAAATAGAGTCATTTCCGATGTAATTAGTTAAGATGAGGTCACATTGGAGCAAGGTGGGCCCCTGACAGCTGCCGTTTTAGGAAGGGAACTTTGGAGCAGACGTGCACACAGGGAGAACGGGGAGCAGAGAGGAAGACGGGGGTTGGGGTCATGTATCCGCAAGCCTGGAAACACCAAAGGTCGCCTGCCCTGATGACATGGTGACCCCTTCTCCCAGCCCCCAGAACTGGGAGAGAACACGGTTCAGCAATGGAAGACACTCAGCTGTGGCATTTGCCCTCGCAAACCAATACACTGGTCAACTGTACATTTTTTTTTCTAAAAGGGTTTTCCTTGATAAGAAGCAGGTGTCTTACAGGCCGGGCGCGGTGGCTCACGCCTGCAATCCTAGCACTTGGGAGGCCAAGGTGGGCGGATCATTTGAGCTCAGGAGTTCGAGACCAGCCTGAGCAAGAGCGAGACCCCGTCTCTACTAAAAATAGAAAGAAATTAGCTGGACAACTAAAAATGTATAGAAAAAATTAGCCGGGCATGATGGCACATGCCTGTAGTCCCAGCTGCTTGGGCGGCTGAGGTGGGAGGATCTCTTAAAGCCAAGAGTTTGAGACCAGCCTGGGCAATATAGCAAGACCCCGTCTCTATAAAAAATAAGAAAAATTAGCCGGGCGTGGTGGCCCATGCCTGTAGTCCCAGCTACTCGGGAGGCTGAGGCAGTAGGATCGCTTGAGCCCAGGAGTTTGAGGTTGCTGTGAGCTAGGCTGACGCCACGGCACTCTCTAGCCTGGGCAACAAAGCGAGACTCTGTCTCAAAAAAAAAAAAAAAGAAGAATCAGGTGTCTTACAGAAACGAGTGCACCATTAAAATCATACTCCAGAATTGAGAAACACAACACAACTAAGGGATTTAGTAATTTGTGATTGGATTGACAGCATCCTACGCCTAGTGCATCTTGGTCCTGGGTGTTCCTAGAATTCCCCTACTGCGAGCACTTTGTGGGTAACAGACAGCTGTATCCACAGTGGAACACAGGAGACTTAGGGATATCGTGCCCTCAGTCTAGTCTTGACAGGGACAACTTCAGAACAGACAACATTGGTCAACATTCAGAAACTGGTGGGAAGGAAAACTCTCTTGGGGAAGTGAATCGATGGATTTGAATGCACTGTAATTATTTGGTCAGTGCTTAGGGGGGAAAAGCAGTATTTTATTGCATTTCTAATTTGGAAAATAAGCATTTTAAATGGACTTACTGCAAGCAAAACTTTAGGTAATAATTATGCTCAAAATACATATTGAATTTGGAACAAGTGGTTCATTTGCTCCATTTCACTGAAAAAAAAAATCACCCCACAGCAATAACAAAACCCTGCAATACACTTCAAAATATTTTACAGAAAATCTGAAATCTCCCTGGATAACTGAATGATCGTAGCAATGAAAATTCGCAGATGCTAGCAACAGGGTAGCATATGATCAGAAATAATTACCAACATGTTTTTCTTATATGATGTCTCTCATTAAAATGCAGTTTGTCAAATTGGTGAATTTCTAATGTCTTAAAGCTTGTTTCATTGCCAAAGTTGTTTTTTTAAAAAAAAAAAAAAATCAGATCCTTTCCTGTCTTGTCCACAACAAGAAAATCCATATTTTTGTCAAATTAGCCCAGTGAAAACTACCAGGTATCTGATGATAGCACAATATAAATAGATGTGGTCTTATTTTGTACTTTTAATTAATCCTGGTCATATTTTACATCAAATTACACAGGCCCCATTAAGAGAAACTTCATTTCTACCGTCTGGAGATTCAAAATTAGATCATTTGCCTTTTACTGATAACACAGCTTTCAAACTTTCTGGAGACTTCGATTATTGTAAGAATTAATCTTTCTAAATCAGTCTACATCGTTCTCCAATAAGCACTACCCGTCAGCTGTATGTTTAAAAAAATGAACTGATATCAATAAAATACTCACCGTCTTTGGCCAGGTGTTGCGGTTTCTGCTCTGGGTTGGTAGGAAGCGGCTACAGACAGAAAGTCTCCTTGGCCTGAAGTGTCTGATGTCAACGATGAGACGCTTGTCTCGCGACAAGAAGAGGTGACGACAAGAAGAGGTGACGACGGTGCTTCTGTTTGTCAGAAACAGCTTCAGAGAGTCAGCAAAGTGCCTTAAGGCCTGAACGCAGGTTCCAACGACTCTGACACAGAGACAGACCTGCTCCCCGCACCGACCTTCTGTCCTCTCCACCCCGGGAAAGGTCTGAGACAGTGGACGCTTTTCCGAGCTTAATCGACCCCAAATCATGCCGCTCCCCTCCAGCACGTGCCCGGGCCGTGTTCTGCAGACACGAAACACGGGGGGAGGGCGTGAACTGGGGTGTCTCGGGCTCCCGGGGCCGGGAGTCGGCCGGGTTCTCAGGTGAAGCTCACGCCAGGTGAGGACAATGTCACAGGGGAAAAGGGCGTCAACAAGGAGGACAGGACACTGGGTGGGACATGGAGGAGGAGGAGGAACCGGGACCCCGGACCCTCTGCGGTCCACGCCGCTCAGTCCTGGCACGTGGGTGTGAGAAAGACCTCGGCAGAGGAACCTTCGCCCGGGCAGCTCCACTTGCTCTGAGCAAACGGATCCACTTTGCACACTGAGGCTCCCCAGGGCCTGTGCCGGGGGGAGGGGGATTCCCGAGGCAAAGAGCTGGAGCCCCCCCTGCACCTGGGGGGTGAAGCCAGGAAGCCTCGGCCGGGAATCTGGGAGTGGCGAGGGGAAGGGGGGCTCTGGGCGACAGCACCTGCCCCGTCTTTCCCCTCTGACGCACAGCAGTTTTATTTCCACTGGGGTTTTCCTGCTGCTTAAAAAATTAATTTCTTATTAATTAATCAATTTCTTATTAATTACAATTAATTTCTTAAAATGGATCTTGTTAAAAGTTACCCTGCAGTCATAATGACCGCAGGCTCTCCCTTCTCTGTTCTTGGTAATTATTAACTCTGAGGAGAGACGTTGCTATTGATCCTTCATATCTAAAATGCAAATCACTTTCCTGCTTGCTGTCCACATGTCTTATTCCATTTTGCACCTCAAAAAATTAGCGTAATGTCACATCCATAGTATGTGCTCAGGAAGTATTTATTGCACGAATTAATTCATACATTACGTTATGCTCGTGGTAGGATCGTGTATTTTTTCCAAAACTACACCAGAATCTAACACAGTAGTTCAGATCCTTTGGCTTTTATGACTGTGATTTACCGTCAGAAAGAACGCTGAGGTTTGTTTTGTCTTTGGAAAAATCCATTTGCACTGTTTGGTTCATGACACCGGGGCAGGTAGACAAGCAGTCTATAATTCTTTCATTTTCTTCTTTGTCCAGGGCTTACGTGAGGCGTTCTTTTTCAAATAAAGAATCGATACAGAGAGACAGACCAAACCTGTATGAATTGCGTTTTGTCGAAAAGCTGTCATGGGAACTAACATTGGGTCCAGGTAGAAAACTAGAAATTCCACCAGTGAGGAGTTTGGAGCTTTTCACATTTTTTTGTGTGTCCTATGTTTAGCATGTGAAACAGAATGATCAAACTAACAGATGTTTACTGCAGCTTGCCTGGGACGAGGCAATGGGCCCCGACTGTCTTTAGAAGTAAGTTGTAATATACACTTGCTTTATTTCCCTGACGTTCCTGCCTCTTACAATGAAGGCAGAGTTTTGCTTATTTAGAGTAGAGAAATAAATACCATGTTATACAATAACAGATATCAAAATATCATTCTACTTAATGCTGTGGGTATAATTTTAACTGGGTTTTAAATAGAACTGTTACATTTCTGTGACCCCTGAAATATAAATTCTAGACTATTCCCATCTTTTATTCCTCTTAAAGAATCAATGTCTTATGTTAAAAAAAAATCCAGTTTATCTCACTGTGAGTCCAACTGGATACTTTATTTCTAAACTATTTGCTTTATTTGTTTGTTTTAGATCAGAAATGCCTTATGCAAATGGCTTTTCACTAGTATTTCTAAGTGTTAATATTATAGAATAACCGCTGTCATTTATGAGCCATTTCAAGTTGCTTAACTTGATGCTGAGTTTCCATGAGACAAAGTTTCTTCTTTTCAGAAATAATGGTCTGTAACATTATTACCTAGAACATTTTATGTTTTGCAAAATACAACTTATTTAATGTCAACATTGTGTCAAAGATAAAATTATTGTGAAGTGTGAGGCTTTGGAAAAAAAAATCTATTTTATATGTGCCATTCTCTCAGCCAAGAGGAGTTGTTGCAGCTAAGATAACTTTGTAGCTTTTGCCACTGAAGAATCCCATTTCATTCAATGTCTCAAAATCAAAATCAAACAAACAAAATCTTTAAGACATCGTGCCCTATTGCAAGACCAAACTCTGAATACAGTTCATTCCATAAAGGGTGACCCACCACATCTGTTGAGGTAACCAAAGATATCTTTCCTATTATTAATGCACTTTACCATGATATGCAAGGATTAACTGAGAAGAACTGAACAGGCAAACATATAATTAACTATATAAAGATTAAGTAGGTATGTTTAACAAGTGATCATGCGGATTTATAAGGGTGGGTGCAAAGTTACTTGGGGGTCTTTCTGCACTGTGGTCAGGGGATGCTCAGGTGGGAAGGGAAGGGGGAAGGACCTGCCATTGTGCACATCTATGATGAGCCAGGTGTGTGCAGAGTTCACGGAATCTTCCAAACAACCCGAGCTGCACCTACCACCGTCTCAATTTTATGGATGAGAAAATCTCAACTGAAGGAGATTGTATAGCTTGTTACATAATAAGTGGAAGTATTGCTTGAACACAGTTTGAAAATAAACTTACCCTTTGTCCCCAGTTCCTGGCTGTAGAGCCCCTTGTTGGGTTTGTCCTCTGTGCTTTGTCTGATCCAAACTTTCTTCTAGTCCCTTCGGGTCCTGGACCTAAACGGGTTCTCAGTTGTCCCATAGTTTTATTAGTCAATAATAAATAAGTGATGATGCTGTTCATCTTCATCATCTTTCAAAATCCACCCTCTAAGTTACAGACTTTTCAGCTTCACATATGTATATTTTCTCATCTGCAATAACCCAGCTTTGGCTATCTTATTTCATCCTTGCCAACTTACTGATTTATGCCACTACTTAATGAGTACTTAACGAGCAAGGAGCTTGATTCTGTTCCCCCACAAAAAAGAAGCTCATTTAAAATACCTTCTACAGCTATTATCAGAAAAAATAATAACGAATGTTGGCAAGGATGTGGAGGATGGGGAACTGTTATCCGCTGTTGGTGGGAATGTACATTAGTGCAGCTATTATGGAAAATGGTATGGAGGTTCCGCAAGAAACTAAAAAAATAGAACTAGCACATGATCCAGCAATCCCACTACAGAGATGTCGCCATAAATACCAATATCAATAAATACCAAGATGTCATTATGCATTGGTTCATTAAAAGGCTGGTTTTAGTAAGCCATGAATAATGTATGGCATGATAACAACTTGGCAATATTTTTTAAATGTGCAGAATAATTATAGGCACTTACATACACACATAAGGACGTAGACTTGTAGATAGGTGCGTGAACTCACGACCATCCATAGTGCCTCAGCGTCTTGCAAAGAGGCGGACCACATGAGTAAGATTCTGATAGCTTTGTGATTCTTATTCAAGCAACATGGGACATTATCTTAATCTCTCACTATCATGTCTTCAAATAGCCATCATATGTCATTGCTTCTTGTCCATCCAAAATCCCAGCAAGGTAAAATCTCCATTACTTGTTTTCTTTCAAGCGCACCATCATTTCGACTGAACCAACATGATGAGACTTCAAAGAACTCATCATCTTCCCCGTCTCAGCATCGATCCAGCTCCGTATATATGCCGGGTCATGCCCACTGTGCGCCAAGCCATATCCACAAAAATTGGAAAATCGGACACCCGAGGAGATTGTTGAAACAGAAGTTACTCTGCTTCTGTGTTCAAAGAACAACAAAAAGCAACAACAGGATTTTCTAGAGCCAGAAAATCCAAGATTCATCACTAAAGTGAGCTGCTTTCTACAGCTTTTATTCCTGGCGCTGAAAAACACTCAAAAGACATCTTGCTTCCTGAAGAAATCTGGATTTCAGAAAATGTACTTTTGAATGCATGTAAATAATCTCTAATAATCATATTTTATGTTATCTCAGGCCAGTCAGTGGTTGTATAAAAATTATGATATTTTGGATTTCATAAAGATGTGTACTTGTAAATGTCAGGGGATGCAAATATCGTTCAGTGTGTTTTTTTTAAATGAATTATCAGAATAACTGTAATAGTTATTTCTTGGCACCAAATCCTCTATCAGTGGGGGTTTAATCAAGGGAAGCCATCTCTGTAAGGGGTGTGTGTGTGTGTGTGTGTGTGTGTGTGTGTGTGTAACGCTGGAGTTTGAAGTCTGCAGGGCAGGAAATCGGGGTGGGGAAAAGGATGTGCAGGAGGGACATGAGGGCAGCCTGAGACCCCCAGTGCTGCTGGGACCACGAGGAAGAGCCGATGCCCTGCATGCACCCTGGCTGTCCCCAGCTGTGAGGACGTGGGGTCCTGCAGGAGCACCCCCAGGGAGACGGAGCGGGTGTAGGTCCACTAGGGAGGCATGCACACCTGGCCATGCACACCTGGCCACACACACCTGGCCACAAATTCTGAGCAAAAAGTGAAATGGCTGCGGCTTCAGGTGCGCCCTTCAACTCTGATGCAACAACTTACCTGCGTGGCCCACGTGACTTGACACACACTGTGGGAGCCGGGAGAAACACAGCTCAGCGTGGACAGGTCGACTCATGACAACCACCTGTAAGTAATCGGCCAGCTCTGAGAAGGTGACATGATGCTGTGAAATCCTTATTTGTAAGAACTTTTTAAAAAATAGAATACATTATTTTTGTTTTAAATGCCACACCTGATTATTATAGAGGAATTAAAACCATGTTGAAGTATATAAATTAAAACCTGTAAGTCTCCCTTTCCTCTTCCCACGAACAGTCTCACTCTGGAATGGGTCTCACACTGCGCATTTCGGGTGTGCATCTTTACAGACGTTCTATGTACAGCCTTGTAGAAAAGGGATCCTATTGTAAATCCTGTTTTTAACACTGAAAATCATAAATATAGGAATATTGAAATAAGTTACGTTCACTTAAAAATGTCGCTTTACCTTTTTTAAAATTCGGTTTAGTGCTCCTATTATCAGTGGCAGGAGGCAGGTTAAGCTTTGCAAAGCAGAGGCGGCAAGTTGTGAACATGCAGAGATACTTTTAAGTGACATTTAATAGTCAGAAATTTGGTATGATGTGACTTTTTAAAAACCATTTTTAACAGGAGTTTTTAAACGTATTCCTCTCTTTTGGAAACTGATCCAGTTCTTTTTCTGTTTCTGGTACAAGAAGAAAAGGCATTAAATTAAAAGTAGAAAAAATAAGCAATTCTTTCACCTCTCCCTGAATTTCTACGTGGTTCGTGCTGTCATCTGTTTTGCTGCTGTTGTTCTGATTTTGTTCGGGTTCCCGTGAGGAACAATATTGAAATTAGCCAGGAATCTCTTTTCACCTCCCTCCTTCGCCTCCAGGGTGTGATTTGAAGTAATTACTCTTTCATTCCAATTATATATATAATGCACACAGTAAACTCACTTTACTTTGCATATGCTGCTCAAATTCTCCTCTCTTAAAAAAATTTTTAAAAATGACCACTCATTAAAGTCTTGCTTTTTTTTTAAATGAATTAATTAAAGGGAGAATACAATATTTATCTGAATGGTTAGGGATGAATAGAAGAAAACTGGCAATTTGCTGGTCTCTGAAGAAAACTATTGGATGTAAGCAATCAATAATTTCAAGATTTGTGTATTCATCTACATTTTCAAAATGTATAAGCTTCTCTAAGTCCATGGCCATATTTAAACAGGTTCTATTAATTTTAATGCTCAGTATTGAAGTGTGTTTCATCATGATTTCTTCCAGCAGTCATTGCAAAACGCATCTAAATACAGTTCTCAGTTTGAAAAGGACATCAAACAGTGTAGCATTCGATAGACAGGGAGCAGGGAGCGTGAAAGTGCGTTTATCACCCGTTCTCCTGGGACCGCAGCGCTCAGGACTCACAGGCACTGGGTTTGGGCTGTCGGTGCCGTTTCCAACATCCGGAGACTCCTGGCTCCCGAAGGAAGACTGTCCAACCAAACTACCACGGGTTATTTTCACCCATTAGGAAAACTGTTGTGCACAATTCAAGGTCGAAGTTAATAGACCATTTTCTTCACTTAGAGTCCTTACTACTTGTCATTCTCAGTCATTTTATAACAAGACCAAATAAAAATATTTTAAGGTAATCCTTGATGTATAAAAATTCCACTGTAATGCATTTACTATAAGCATGACCCAAACCCTGTATGTAGGAAAAGCTGAGCCAACTTGAGAATGACTTGAAATAACACAACCAACAACGGGCAGAGCCGGCATGCAAACCAAAGGCTTCAGACTACAAATTCTTTCGTAAGATAATGGATCCAGCAGTTATTTTGGTTAGTACTCAAAATTTGCAATTTTTCTCTCTGTTGTTATCGGATAACACTTCATTTTTTCTAATGCCAGCTAAATTTCCCTTCAGTGTAGTTGATGCAATCCTAGCTCCACGCACTCAAAGCAAAGTGCGATGAAGTCACTGGATCAAGGACAGAAAAGCCTGGTTGTGAAATATACAGTCTACCCAGTAGAACACTTGGAATCGTAATTCAAAGTGGCATTAAAGGAAGTTCTGATCAAAGCTTTAAAACTATTGGCCTTATAAAAACATTGAATGCATCCTCCTCATATTAGAGCTTTGCAAAACTCACTCAAGGCTATTTTGCATTTTAAGCAGGAAAGTTTAAATAAAGAAGGTGTGTTGGGTCTGGAGAGAATAAGAAATGAGGTAAAAGAAAACAAAATTTATTAGTATATGATGTTGCCTCAGGCCTAGGAGGCGTTTGATCAATATTTGCTGAATAAAGAGTATGTAAAGAAACAATTAGTTGAATACAGAAAATTAAGTGTTAATAAAATGACAAAAGAGGTATAATACTCACTAAAAATTAAATAAATCCTGTTATAATATTTATTATTACAGTTACTCATTCGTCATTGATCTCCCTCCCAAACTCGTTTATGTAAAGTTATGATTTATGTTACGTTTCTTTTTTCAGCATGTTATAGTATCTAATGCAAAAACTAAAGGTTAATCTTACCCTATTCCACTAATATGCTTTGATTCTGGAAGCAAAGCATGGCTTTTTTCCAGGTGATGTGTCCATACTTGTTGAGTCTATTCCTGAACAAATCAATGGAAAGTCACATTTCTTGGCAATATCTGTTGTATCGACTTTCACACTGCAGGGATAACTCAATTACCAGGAAAGGAGGGTATTTTATTTTAGAGTCACATCAATGTTATGCAAGTCAAATTAAAGAGTTTTCATTGCGAAGGTAATAGAAATATATTTTAGGCTGAAAGCTTTAAAACAGCCTTATCATATTTCCATTAGAGGAAAATGTCCCTTGGATAATTGGCCACTGGCCTTATTTGCACTTGGTGACATCTCGGCTGTTAGAAGCAGGTGGAAGGGAAGCCGCTGTGACTTCAGGGGTCTTCACTGAAGCTGGACACACCCACCTTGCTGAAGACACCTGATAACCCACCTGCGATTTCTACAGGGACCTTGTGGGTTGGGCTCACAGTGAGGACTGACGACCTTGCCCATGCAGGGAAGACTGGAGTCCCTCAGGGACTGCTGGCATGTGGGAAGCATTTTGAGGAGCACAAACTGGCTTCTGGAAGTGACATCTGCACACAAATCCACGCACACCTCCCTGCTTTGTGGTCGATCTCCTCTCAGTGGTAAAAGTGGCGAATGCCGAGCACGTTACAGGAGCCAGTTGTGACATCTTTTCAGGATCCAGGGGAGAAAAAAATGGAATTATGGTGAGCTAGTCTAACATGCAGTCTTCCTGCAGCTATGCAATAGCTGTAGTCTCTGTTAGCTACTCAAGTGTTGTGTCTAATGGACCCACCTGTAGACCTGCCAATTCCAAACAACTGTTCTGACCGCAAACCGCCCCACGTAGGGAAGGTGATCATGTATGTTTTTTTGAAAAACCAGCAAGCACAGTATTTTCCGTAACTGCCTGGAGTTTAGTTTTCCAGTGAAACCGTCCCTGTGTCTTTGTGGGTCTGCTCCCTCAGCTTCTCCTCTGTGGGTGCAGTCGAGATCGTGGCTTTTCGGAGACTGTCACCTGAACTGGCTCCCAAGCTCTCGGTCCACAACACGCCCCAGACGGCTGGTTCCCGTCACTGACCTCCCGGGGCCTTTGCCAGCTGGAAAACATCTTCATACAACAATGCAATTTTCTTTTCTTCATATGTGAACAAGTACCATGCAGTATACCTTAGAATATTACCTTTCCCCAGATCTTCTTATGAAATATATATTGGATTTTCTTGCTCTATCATTTCTATGGCTTTAGGTCACTTCATATACATCTTTTTTGTCCCTAGCCCCGGACATGTCCATCTCTGGATGTCAAAGGCTTGGTTCAGAAGCCCATGCATTTGTAACCTGTGTTATCAAGTACTTGTAACTTTTCCATGTGTGTGAGAGACATGTGGACAGATAGTTCTCTGTAGCCTTAGTCTAGCATTTCAAAAGGATCACTGTCCCCTTGACCTAAAACCCTAATTCATCCTTACAGTGATTCTAAACTGATGTCATGTCCACATCTTACCCCACGTAGGTCAGGACACCTGGGGACGAGGTCTCCTGTCCTGCAGAGCCCTCCGGACCCCAAAGGAAGCCCCTCTGCGCCCACGGTCTGCCTCACGGTCTTTGGCACCCGCTCTGCCTGGGACCCTTCCTCGTGAAATGGTCATTTGACTGAGCGTGGTCCTGTTGGTTTGCATTTGAAATCGATGTGGTTTGAATTGATGTGGCATAAATAACCGATACAATTCCACCACAAACCAACTGCTGTAGAGGAAACAGTATTTGAAAACACAGCGATACCCTCCGAACAGCTTAAAAGTATGATTTTTAGTCATCCTAATACATAATTAGCATGGTTTGTAGTTACCTCATAAATAAGCCCTCTTAAAATAAGATTTCCTTGTGTTAACACAACAAGAGTTATTATACTTGAAAGTTTTATCTCAAAAAGTCCATCAAAATATGTATAGAACAGTGAAAATAGTTAACTTTCTGTCAGTCTTATGCAATTTTCGATGTGATTTATTTAAAAGCAAAATATCGCCTCATCCAAAAGAAATAATAAACACCTAAGAAAATTTAATGAAATACGTTATTTCCTATCATCCTGTGATAATTGTCAAATTAACTGGTATTACCACTAAATTCATTTTCTTCATTTCTTTTTACACATTTTTATGGCTGATACTTGTTGGGACTTGACAATTTATAAGTCAGATTAAAAATCTCAAGAATTAGTTGACAGAAATTCAATTTGAGTTTAAAACAGTTCAAATTGAACTTATATATTACAAGAGCAGTAAAGATTATGAAGTTTGGTCCCAAACTTCTCTGACCTACAAAATGATTTATGCCGTCATGTGAATTATAATTAATAGAGTTTTGGGGGAAAGGCTTTATAAATCAAAGGGTGGTATAGGTTTTTATAAAATTGCATTGACATGTACCGTATTATGGGAGAAAGGTTTTACAGAGACTCATATATGCTTGAGAAAATAATTTTAAATGTTGCACCTAGTTTAAATGTTGCAGAGAGGTACAGAGCGGGAGCTACCTCGAGAGAGAGAAACTGACTCCATTTCCACGCAGGAAACAGGCGTGGGGACCCACTGACCCGACTGCCCACCTCTGCACAGCCCCCTCCCCATGCTCACGGCAAGTCTGTCGGGCTGAGTCTCAGGATTGGCCGGAACGAGACCTGGCCGGAAGGCAGACAGTGGCTGTGACCCAATTCTGCTGCTTTTGTTCCACATCTGCTCCTTCAGGCCGCTCTGCACTGCGGCCGCCTCTGTGGCCAGGGGCTGCTCTAGGCTGGAGAAAGGAGGTCCCGATGTCAGGGGGAGGCCATGACACAGCCCAAAAGTGCCGTCTGCAGCGTGGAGAGACTGCATTGGAGCCTGGGCCCTCCTGTACCAGGCACATAACCTTAGACAGTCTATCCGCCCTTTATGCCGGTGGACAATCCTCTCTCCAAAGTGCTGCAAGGATCGAATGACAGAAATGCAGGTGCAGCACCTGTTGCCAGCCAGAGACAAACACGCAGAATCTCTGATTCATCTTTGCCCGTTCACACGAGGACAAGTTCCATGGAGGCAGATATTGTTTTTTAAGTAGTTATATTGCCAACCCCAAGAACAAAGTCTAGGTTTTATTTTTGTTATTGTTGGGGAAAAAAATGAGTTTTTTCACTCTCCTTTTCAGCTTCTTTACATATAGAAAATTATACTAATATTAGAAATTTTCTAATGGTGATCTTTCATGTATTCTAGGATGCGAGCTTCCTTAAATTCCTGGGAGAGTTATTTCAGGATATTATTTGTCATATTCTTTAATATTTTTCAGAAAAAAAGTTCGCTTGCTTTTAATTTATTTAAATTTGGGCACCATGCAACTTTGTATCAGTTAACTGAATCACTAGAATAACTACTATGATCTTTTTTTTATAAAAGTAAAAAACAGGGTCATGGGGCTATGAAAAATTTATTCTTTACAGAATGTCAAACTCTGATCAAAAAAATAAAAAATAAAACCAACACTTCATTATTTCTCTAAACATATTTAGAAAACTATTTATTTTAGAGGTTAGAATAATTTTTAACTCTCTTCACCTGAAATCTCTCAACTAAAATCACTCTTTGGCTGAAAAATAGTTTTGTGGTTGTGATATGAATATAAGAAAAGGAAAAAAGTAAATTACTAACAGAAGAAACTGCACAAGCCTTGGCTGTAGTGATAATCTTTCATCACTTATTTAATACTTAAACATATGCAACTCTAAATTATTCAGTTGCTTTAAATTCTATGGTACTTGTGGTCAGCAAAAATGATTAGTCACTCCGTGGTGTAGAAAATTAACTATGCATCTCTGTGATATTTAATCCATCAGGACTACCAGTGATAAATATTTAATCTTCTATCCCCTATTAATAGTTATGAGGAATATTGCAATTTTTTTTAAAGGCATCAAAATTGAAAGCTATGCTCACTATTCCAAACCAAATATAGCTGTTCTGCAGAGGTACCTCGAGTTTCGGTAACTAACCTACTGAACTCCATGAGAAAGAAGAGACATTTTCGGGGTAAAATAATTGCATTGACTCCAGTAGGAATGGATTGAAAAAGGCCAACTGGCATGAGAAACCAGCAAGGTCTAGTAGAAACATCTTTGAGGAGAACTTGTTGGCTGTGAGTTTCTGCATAACACCTGCTAAATCCAGCTACTATTTGGTTTCAAGTCTTCCCATGACTAAAAAGGATTAGCCTTTCCCACAGACTGTGCAATGTATAACACGTATAACACACACAGGCTACATGTATCAAGCTTTTGATAAAAGATTGCTCTTAGCCACGGGCAAGGGCTAAGACTGAGCCAGTGGGGCAAGCAGAGCCTTAAAACTGATAAATTTGGAATATTTGGATATACCATTTAAATGTATGTGGCACTCTTTATTCTATTTTGTGTAACGGCTATGGCTGGAGAAGGGATCTCGCAGGGAAGTCATTGCACAATTTAAAAATTCCAAGTGTACACTGTCGGTGGGAACGTGAGTTAGTACAGCCACCAGGGAAAACAGTATGAAGATTCCTCAAAAAGCTAAAAATAGAACCACCGTCTGATCCAGCAATCTCACTACCCAACAGAAAGGAGAGTGGTGTATCGAAGGGATGCCCGCACCCCCACGTTTATCACCGTACTGTTAACAACACAAACATGTGGCATCACCTAAGTGCCCGTCAGCAGTGAAGTGGGAAAAGAAAACATAGCGTATATACACAATGGAATACTCTTCCGCCATAAAAAATAATGAAATCCTGTCATTTGCAGTAACATGAATGGAACTGGAGGTCATTAAACAGAGCACAGAGAGACAAATACCTCATGTTCTCACTCACATATGTGAAAGCTAAAAATTAGACCCTGTGGAGGTAGAGAAAAGAGGAGTAGACACCAGGCTGGGGGATGGAGGTGGAAGGGTACAGACAGACATCAGATAGAAGGAGTAAGGTCTGATGTCCGATAGCACAGTATAGTGACCATAGTTTCCAACAATTATTGCATATTTCATAATAGCTAGAAGAGAATTGTGATGCCCCCAACACCAAGAAATGATAAATGTTTGAGGCCATAAATAACTTGATTTGATCATTACATATTCTGTGCATGTATCAAAATGTCACATGTGCTCCCTAAATATGTGCAAATATTATATATCAATACAACACATTTGACTACGACGTGATTCAAGAATCTGATGACAAGTCAGGGCGTAAGCAGAGGGAGCGGAAAGGCGTGTGATGGGTGAGCAGAACCAAGAAGCAACAGCGAGTGCTGAGGGAGGCTGGGCTCTAAAAGCTCAGGCCAGACACTGGAGGAGTCGTGGGAGATTAACAAGAAATTAAAACTTTTCTCAAAACAAATGAAAATGGAAACACATTTCATGGGATGCAGCAAAGGCAGTAATAAGAGGGAAGTTCATAGCAATAAATGCCTATGTCGAAAAAGTAGAAAAACTTCAAATAAATGATCTAATGATGCATCTCAAAGAACCAGAAAAACAAGGGCAACCAAACCCAAAATTAGTAGAGGAAAAATAATAAAGGTCAAAGAAAAAATAAATGTGGCATTCTTCACAGAAAATAGCTGAAAGAGTGGAAATGGAATGTTCCTAACAGAGTAATGATAAATACCTGAGGTGATGATAGCCCAATTACCCTGGTTTGATTAATTCACATCATATGCCTGTTTCAAAACATCACATGTACCCCATACATTTATACAACTGTTGTGTATCCATACTAATAATTAAAAAGGAAAAAAAGTAATAAAAATCGACTTTGTATATGTGCCTTTTATAATTTAATTAATGTGCTTTCTAATCTTTAAGCATCAAGAGTTTCCCAATTTAGTCATTTTGATAATAATCACATTGCTAAATGTTTTTAATTTTCCCAAGTTGCTTTCCCTGCTTTTCCAAAACATAAAACATGGTTAACCAACAAATTTTCTTCATTGATATGTCAGATATTTTTCAACTGATGGCACAAAATTATTATGTTAAGTTACCAAAAGTTACATATGACAGCTTAAACAAAGATTCAAAATTGAACGAGAAAAGGCCCACCAAAGCATTTAGTATTTTCAGACATCACATTAATTAAAAGCATATTTCTGTTCCCTTAAATATTGCTCTTCTGCTTTAGAGCTACTTAAACTCCTGCTTGCAGTTTTCCACAAGGACTGTATTTCAACAACTGTTATCTTAAAGTTCTAGTTGAAACGACAGGTTGGGCCAGCCCTAGCTACCTTCCTCTTGTCTGTGTCTAGTTCTCTCTCCATCCTCATCCTCCAATCCGCTAATCCCTGTATCTCACAAAACTACATCCATACCTTAAAGGTTATTAAGGTGTATTTCATATGTCCTGTTTTAAACTGAATTTCCTGAAAAATCCTAGAGGCAAATATTCTTAAGAAATGACTCACTTCCAGACACCTGCCTGGCGCACAGGTGTGGACCGGGGCATGCTGGGGCGGCCGTGCTCTGGAGAGGATGCACGAGCACCGTGTCCGCTGCCTAGCAACGCCGTCCTCGGGACTGCAGGAGGGGAGCCTTCATCTTCATTTCAGGACAGTTTTTGAAAGAATACCGTTCTAGGAACACAGAAGGAAAAAGAATATATTTGAGATATGTGCCTCAAGTCCAAGAAATATAGGTATTTTTATAGCTACCGTGGATTGGATAATTATACGCCTTGTGAACCGCACTGAGTTTATAGAAGAAAACAGCTAAATATAATCAACTCAGTTATATTTGAAATGATCAGACGCCTTCTTCTTCTCTCCCTGGGTCCCTCACCTTCAAGCCATTTCGGAGGACAATGACACATTGTCAGGGGGCCAGTTAAGAGCGGGGAAATGCAAATGCATTTCACTGATTGAAAGCCACTCTTGGAAAGAGAACTAATGAAGTCCCCAATGCCGACACTGGCTAATGGAAGTATTTGCATGGTCCGTGGGTATCGCTCGGTTGTGTTTCTCACCTTTACTTCACGAGGTGCCTGAAGATTGATTGACACTCACACTCTTCCCTCTGTTAACCTGAGCTGAAAATGAATGCATAAAAAAGTCAGAAAATAATTTAATTCAAAATCACATAGAACTATACAAGCATGAATTTTGAACTCACTGGCTATAAATCTAGGGTTAATTATTATATGTATGTGGATATACATATATGTAATTCCTTAAAAAATTAGCTTCTTTATATGAAGATTTTTTTGCAAACCTTAAGCACGACTCCAATATAAAAGCTTAGTTTACTAATAAATAATTTCCATAAATAATCTTTTCCAAATAATCAAATGTCATTGAACTTGTCTAATTCTTCTAATCCCTAATGTAAAAACAGAAACTAACAAAAAAGCAAATATACTTTGTCATATGCAAATATGTTATCATTTCCTTAAAAAAGTCAAGAAAGAACACATAACATTTGCCTTAGTACCAATTAGAGAAGAAAGTTTTTTTTAATTCACACATGTTCATTGCTTATCACTATGGTAAATGGTAAAGTTAGTTGGATTTCAGTATTTTGTTTATTTATATAAAGATGAAAATCAGAAGGTAGAATAATTTGGAACAAGGCTATGTTTTTTAATGCCTACTACTGGCTCAGACTGTAAGTGCTAAAAAAAATCAATGTTAGAAATGGAATGGCTTATTCCATATATTAACTGTATTAAAATTTTGATGTCAGATAATTTTCATGGACTACATAGTGCTAACTAGTCAATATCTGCAGCCCCCATATATTGAGTGGAATTTTAAATTATTCTCAATATAAGATAGCTACATGTTGTAGTAGCAATGAATTAGCTGTGGGGATTCTCAGATCTTTCAGAAAGTCAGACATACATGGAAAAATAATATATTAACTGTATGAGAATCAAGAGATCAAGTTAATTGAAAGAAAACTAGGCAGAGAAATTGATTTTCACTGCACAACAGTGTGTGCTGTGCAGCGATCCAGGAGAATTTGAAAACAAGAAACAAATTCATAAATCCTTCCTTCACTGTTGAACTCTCTCCCAAGGGGAGTTATAAATTACAGGAGATGCTCCAATTTTAAATCATAGGAATAAACCTTACAAAAAGCATCAACAAAAACTAGAGTTATGGCTTGACTGCTCATGTCCCTCCAAAATTCATGTTGCAGCTTCATCCTCACTGCGGTGGCATCAAGATGTGCTGACTTCTGGCAAGTGGTTAGTCCTGAGGGTGCCACCCTGGTGGATGGGATTAGGGATCTGGTAGTGAGGTTTCCGAGAGAGAACTGCCTGGCTGCTCCGGGCTGGCACCTGGATCCTGGACTTCCAGCCCCCAGAACCGTGAGACATACAGGTTCGTTGCTGATAAATTACCCAGTCTCAGGTGTTTTGTTATAACAGCACACGTGGACGAAGACAACCAATTTGATAATCAAAGCAATGGAGGATAATCATTTGGTTTCCATGATGACAATTTCTCTTGCCACAGCAGAGTGTCACATTTGATGTCTTTATAGCTTTGGATGTTTGCACAAGCAATGCATGTTTCTGATAAAATGCAAATATTATAGAATTCTATCCTATAGAAAGTGAAAGTCCCACATAACACCACAAACAACAGAGAATCACTGCGAATAGCTTCTACCAGGATTGCATTTTCCTTCCTTTTGGTAAAACGGTTGTTCTTGGAATCAAATACACAGCACAGCGTGGAGGAAGGAGGTCTGTGCTGGGAGGCAGAGGGCAGGGGCTCAGGTTCACCTTCATCTGTACCTGCTGCAAATACCTGGGGATTCCCTGCGACGCATACTCAGCAATGCCACAACTGATGACTCCTGAGATCCAAATCCTGGTCCTTCCCCTTTAAGAAGTCAAGAAAGAGGCTTAATAAATGAGATTTATTGTGGGAATTGCCTCATGGGGTGACGGTCCTAGCTTTGTCTCTTATAGATGATGGCTCTTAGGAAGCAGTAATACAGTACTTTTTGTTGCTACCTATATAATTAGGGACTTTTAAAAAGGCATGTTTACCCAAATAAAAGAATAAATAAAACAAACCTCTTGACACCAGAGTTCTTTGGAGGCATATTTAATGCAATGCCAGCATCACTGCATCCTGGATGTGTTATATGGAGAGTGAGGAAAAGGCAACAGGTGTTCCAGATTACAGCAGAATCGAGTTGTCATTGCTATCAGTTGGAGAAATATTTTCCAATGCATATTACACATGTCCTTAACACACCTGCAGTCACCCAAGTATAGCTTCCTTTATGCTTTAGTAAAATCCTAATAAAAGAGGTTCCAGCACCTTCCAAAGTGTACCTATCTACATCACGTTTGCTAAACGTATGAATCGCACATCAGCACCCTTCTCGGGTGCAGGGATCACTGCCAGGTGTCCCCGAAGCTACAGGTTGCTGGTGAGCAGCTGTCTGCTCTGGCCCTTCCCTTGGGAATGAATGGAAACTTTCATCTAAAAACTAAGTGGAATATTTCATCCTTGGTCACGACCATCGTGAGGCCAGCAAAGAAAGGACAGTGTGCCGAAGTCTTTCTTTCCCTGGTAGATTAAAGTATTTCTAAAACATAACAGTTTCCTTTTTAAGTTATTCATTGCCGTTAGTAGTTTACAGGAGACTCATCTGAAAAAAGCATTTTTTTTTTTAAATTATGACCTAAGAGGAAAACCCCTTTTATAGCAGAGGTTGAAAGAGATGAGAGAGAGACCACATAGTCAAAAGTGACTGGGTGGATTCTCCTGGCTTTGGATGCTCAGAGAATGTCCCTTAGAAGGATCCAAGGGACAGAGAAAGTGAGTTGCCCTCATGGAAAACAGCCCGGGCAGCAGGAGGAGCAGGTGTCGTGCCGTGTGGTGAAACACGCATGTTATTTCCACAGAGTGAGGACCGGCTTCCCTCTCTGGGAGTCCAGTGAGTGAAAGGGGTCAGATTTTATTTGTTTATTTTTATTGTTCTGGCTTTTATAATCCAGGCCGTAAACTTTGATTTTTATCTTAAGCCTTTGAAATATTTTGAACAGGGTAGTGACTCAATCATTTTAAAAGGATTTTTAGAAAATGGTTCTGGCTCCTGGTGAAAGGATTTTAGGGAGACTAGAGCAGAGGAGATGATTTAGGAAGCTGCTATATTAATTCAAGACTGATTTATAAGCCTTTGCAGCGGTGCAGAGTTCAAGAAATTAGACACATCTGGATGTGTTTTGGAGCCAGAACAGACAGGAATGGGCGAATTGAATATGAGGAAATAGATAAATCAGAGATAACTCGGAAATTGTCGGCGTAGGCCATTGAATTGCTAATGGTGGCGTTCACAGACCTGTCGGAGAATGGAAATGGTGCAGGATTCGGGAAGGATGAAAATTAAGACTTTGTTCTGAGCGCTGAATGACGAGGTTCCCACTAGCTGAGCGTGAGCCGCCAGTCTGCACTTCAGTCATTGCATTTACGTGGCATTTACAATTATTAACCTGGGTAGATCAGCTGCAGATAGCGTGTCCCTTAGAGGAGAAAGGGTCTCTGGGAGCGGGGACACGTCAGTTATTGAGCTGTCAGGCGGGGGCTTCGCCAGGCGATGGGGAAGGATGAAGGAAACCCAGTAAAACAGAAGCACTCGCAGCCACCGTGGGTTTCCTGGAGAAGCGGCCCGACGCCCCCTGCAACAGCGAGGTGGTCCTTGATCTGAAGACGCAGAGAGTCACCTGCGGACCCCGGCAGGCTCGTTCCCACTGGAGTGGTGAGAAGTGAAGCTGGCATTGAGCGGGCTGACCGTGGCCTTCGAAAAAAGACACTAAAAATAACTTTCAAAATAAGTTTTGACTTGAAGGAGAAGAAATGGAGCCTCCTCTGGGAGAAGATCTGATGCCCGGGGCGCGGCTGCAGAGGGTGGCCGAGGACCGCGTGGCAGCGTCGCGCAGCGGGGACTTGCGGGCGCCCCGCGTGCAGAAACCTGGATGGTGCAATTAACCGTCTGCAAGGGGGGCGGCTCCCAGGACCGGCGGGGGAGTCCCAGCCGGGGGAGGGGAGGGTCGCGGTCACAGAGACGGAAACAGCGAGAGGTTTACAGAGAAACGCGGGAGATTCAGTCCCCTCCAGTAACAGCGCGTGGCGCGCAGAGCTGGGTTGCGGGGAGCAGGACCCCGGGCACCGGTGTCGGGTCCGTGAGGACCGTGGTGAGTCCGGGGAAGCCCTGGGAGCGGGCGGGACGGTGCAGAGGTCCCCAGCGTGCGGCATGTGGGCAGTGGCGCGTCTGCGGACCTGATGGGAAACTCGACGCTGCCCAGACAAGGGAAGGAAGCGGGCGCAGCGCCGCAGCCTCAGGCGGACACGGGGGGAGGATGCCGGGGAAAGGCTGAGGGCTGGACCTCCAAAGGAACTTGTGTCTTTGAAAGATGCATTTTCTTTAAAAAGAACCCGCTGTCTGTGTTACGCATGTGCCCGCACACGCAGGCACACACTCTGGCTGCACGCACGGTCCGTTACGCCCAAGCCACGAATGTGAGTAACCGTCCGTGCTGTGGACCCCGCACCTCGGTAGGACCCCCACACCATGTCTCTAAGTGGCCGGTGTCTACACCGCACTCCCCCGCCCTCACTGCCCCCTCTGCACGGTCTCTGCCGACTAATGTCCCGCAGCCCTCGGAGCAGGCTTTGCACCCCGCAAGGACCCCGCCCCCGGTCTGCGGGTCATGCGCACCTGCCGTCCAGCTGCCGCTCCTGCTGTGGCCGCGGTCCCTTCTGCACTCGCTGCTCGACACGAGGCTTCGGACGGTGCCAGTCGACCTCCTCTTGGCTCACCCCCTGCCCTGAGGCTGGACTGGAATGAGGTTTTATGGAAAGCTCTTGATCTCCCCTTGCAGGGCTGTCTCTAAAACCCAAAAGCCTAGTTGAGTGCAGCACAAATTGCCCAGGGATGTGGCATCCCCCCACGTTATTAAAAAAAAATCCACTGAAACTCTCTTCTGTTCCGATTCTACAGTGTTTTCCAGTTCCTACCTTCCCGGTTTCCTACACGTCAATCTCCTCTTTAACTTCATGCGGGTACCTGGGGCAGAGTCAGACCCAGTGGGGAGCAGCCGTCTTTGCTCAGAGCAGTGTATGGTTTGTCACCAGTGCGTGTTGTTGTCGCCGCGTCCCTGTGTCGGTCAGTGTGAGGCAGACCGGTGTGTGGTCGCCGTGGGGTGCACACGGGATTGTGGGGGCACCTGCTCTTTCCACGGGACCCTGCGTGTCTGCCGCACCCCTCACAGAGACCAGCATTTGCTCCAGGTGTTCAGTGGCTCCTCTTCCCAACGGCTCCGACATCTGCAGAGAGATGGGATTTAGAACCTCCTGAAGCAAATGATTCTCCCCTCGGAATCACTGCAATATTCAGCTCACCTGACCTCTCAGTATCTCTCGCTCCCCTGTTCTGCTTCCAACTGACTGAACAGCTCAGGATAAGGAAGCCCCTGGCTAACATAACAAATATTTGAGAACTGCTGCCTTGTCTCCTGCCGTTAACTTTTCCTTGGTTTTGCATATGACGTCTCACAGATACAAACCCCTCGAACTCTCCTCCACTCTGCCCTTCTCTTGGTGTGTGGAATTCGCTGTCCTGGTCCCCTAACAAGGTGCGATGGTCACTGCAAGGTTTGGGCTCCATGGTTGGAAGGGACCAGCCAGTGCACTAATAAAAACTAGCTATTTTTCCCCTATGTTTTTATACAAAACTGAAGCCCAAGAAATAGAAGAAATATAGCTATTTAAAATATTTTATAAGCAATAGATGTATCGATTTCTATAAATATTTAACATTCCTTCCAGGGTCTAGAAAGCCAACATAACAAATTTAAAATTCTATAACTAACATATGGAGGAAATTTAGAAATTCTGGACATTTTATGCTTTAAAGAATCTCGCATGATATAAATGAAATTAATTCCCAATGAGGGTGGGTTCCACTGCTGGTAGAACCCAGAATGGTCCCCCCATTTCTGCAGAGTCTATGGGAAACAGTCAAGCCCTGAACTTGCCTCTAGGCATGAACAGGTGGCCCTGAGTCCTTGGAATAGTCTTTAAAATGGACAATGCATATGGCGGAACAAGGAAACGCTCTGTTGACATCTGATCAGTTGCTCTACTGCAAGAAGTTGTTATAATGCAAGAAGATCAGTTTATTAAGAATACATTTTCTGTGTCAAACATTTGGAGAATGATGAAAACATATTAGAAAGACATTCAAAGACTTACCCTGTAATACCAGGGTGGCCTGGGAGGAACTATGACCAGGGAATGGAATGGCTCTGCATTTTAAGCTCTAGGGAATATTTACGTTGGCATGGGAGAGAGCGTTGTGCTAGGTAATACTCAACTTGGACTCATATTAGGGATGATTTTCAGATCATTAAGCGTGTACCTGTATGGCTCTCTGCAAACGTCAGACAGTTGCGTTGGTGAAACTGAAGATTAACATATGGAAGAGTTTTCACACAGCAAATACATTTCTGCTAGAAGTAAAGAGAGGCAAATCCTCATAGTTAAAACTTAAAAAAAAATACAGTTAATACAAGGAAAATTATAAGAATGATAAGAAAAATATTTATGTTTACTATTGAACCTGCAAACAATTATTGGGTGCAATCATCACAGGTGACACAATGGCCAGCTCCGTGTTGCACACTGTGGGGACACAGAAAACACTCATTCCCCTGCCTGTGGAATCCTATTAACAGAACAGTGTGTAGACCTCCGGTAGGAGCACAGTCCTGCCATTAACTGGCAACTATGATGATATGAACAGGCAACTCACTGAAAAAGAATGTGGCTTAACATAGTCTTGGATGCTCAAACTTACTAAAATTTACAGAATGGATAACTTAAGCAACAATAAAATATCACTTCTGAACTATTCATTTTTTTAAGTATGAAAAATAGATAATATCGTTACTGGAAAGCTGCAGAGAAACGAGCTCTCTTCTTCAATTTTAATGGATGCATGAGCTGAGGCTGCATTTCAGAAAGCATTTTGGTAACATCTCATAGAAACTTAAAAGTATCTACTTTATAACCTGGCATTTCTGTTGCTAGCAATTTACAACTGGAAATATTTCCTTAGGCGTCTAAGGAATGTAGCTCTGTTTAAATTAGTGGCATGCTAGAGATAATTCAAATATTCATCAGAAAAAGTTTAATAAAATATAATAAATCGCAGCATGTCCTTAGCAAAAACTACTATGCTCTGCTTAAAAAGAATTATGGACAGCTGTATTTCTTAACCTAAAATAGTGTGCAAGCAGAACAGCGAAAGGAAAATACTATTGGGTCACACAATACATAAGGTCTGATTCACTTTTTATAAAAAATGATATGTACTTTTAAGTATATGAGAAAAAATTAAAAGATATATTTAAAAAGTTAGATAATAGTTATTTCTTGGGTGCTATAAAAATTTGATAGATTTTTGCTTTTACATAATCCATGCTTGAATTTTGTAATGCTTGAAATTGGATGGTTTCATACGCTACGGTCAGGAGAAACAGAATATTATAAAATAATTGTAATTAATAGAAAAGTAAGTTCGTATATTTTTATTTCTATTCAAGTGACTTACGGGACACTTTTCAAACCCTTCTGGCTGGTCTTGTTTTTCTCTTTCGAGTCTCATATTTACCTTCTCTTGTGCGTGGACCTTGGCATAGAGCCCTAAGCTCTGCTCGCTGTGGGTATAAAACCTGCTTGCCCCACTCCCCTCCTCGTGTGTCCACGGGTTCTGCGTTTTCACTAACATGAGGCACTGACTGAGGGGCGGGGGACGGCCCGCACTCGTTGCCATGGTCACTCAAAGACACCCTCACCCTCATGTCATCAGCATCAAGGTCTACGGCTCCCTCAGATTAAACCACAGCCGTGATGACCAAACCAGACCCCCAGGCCAGTAGGCACTCAGTCTGCACCCGCTTTGCTGAAACCTCCAAACGCCATGGAGTCTTATGCTGCCAACACCTGGAACACCAAAGGGTTTCTCTTTGCTCACTTTCCGTGGCACCATTCTGTGCCTCACGCTTGGTATTGCTCCACCGGACGGATTTCTGCCACACTCTCCAAATCGAAGGTGACGGGAGGAGGAGACAGAGGAAGAAGCTACCATTTCCCAGTTCGTAATTTATTAAAAGATGAGAATCAGAACTTCTGATTTTACTTTTCCTTTCTACAAAGCTTTGTGGATGACTTGCACAGCATAGAGAAATCCTCTTCCTCTATGGATTTTGCTTATTAAGTTTGTTGCAAATTTTCTAACGTGTCACTTTGCCATCTAGATTTTATATTGTGAAAGAAAATGTGTCTTGTGCCATAGAACCCTCCAACCAATAGGTACCCACGGTTTCCAAGTGCATCTGGAAAGTGCACAAAGATAGAGCATATTATGGGCTGTACAATAAATTTCAACAGGTTTAAAGGATTTAACTCATGCTACTTATGTTCTCTGAACACAGAATTAAGTTAGAAATCCAGTTGTCTGTAAAAATATCCCCAGTTTTGAAATTAGAGGACAAACTCATCAATAATCCATGGGTCAAAAGGAAATCCCAAGATAAGTGCAGTATACAGTTCTGTGAAAGGCCCAGGAAGAGCAGTCTGACTGCAAAGAGTCCCCCAGAGACCTTGGCAAGAACCGAAAGCAGGTGTGATGTGGGACTCGGGGAGTTTACGGAAGAGTTGGGGACGGGGTGTTTCTTCAACAATAAGGAAAAGGATAAACATCCACGTGCATGAAATAACAGGATGGAGACCTCAGTCTCTTGGGAGGACGTGGTAAGAAATGCAAGGCAGGTTCTGCTAGGAAGGTGGGTGCGGAAGAATTGAAGCACCTGACCCTGGAGTCCAAGGCAGGGAAGGAGCAACGTTAATAAACACAGGATGAAGGTCCCCGCACTGAGCTCTTCCTCAGGACAGTGAAATAACACCAGTAGGTGAGCGAAGCTGTATGTTGATTCCAAAATGGAATTATCTCCTTGGGACCTTTCAAATAAAAATACACCGTGCTGTTAGCAGCCTGGCTTCCACGCCACGCTTACATTCTACGTCACTTCGAGATTTCTTTTTTGGTAGCTGAGGGAATGGTTTTAAACCGTTTTTCTTTGTTTTCCTTTTTTTTTTTTTTTTTTTTTGTTAACTTGCTCTGTGCTTATGGTTTAGACTTCCCATCCTTCATTCCTCTTGTAAAGTGGGTACCAAGCGTCAGATCCAGCCGTATCTAGAGTGTGTGGTGTTAACGGGGGTACGGCTTGCCCTGGGAGTAGAGCACTCGGAAACATCGTCTTCCAATGACGGGAGCAAAACAAAATGAGTGAAGAAGCAGATTTTCAGAACAGCTTTCAAAATACTCAGTCTGCTCACGCCCTCTCGCCCACTCTCCCTCCCTCTCTGTATCTGTCTCTACTATGTTGTGAGCAAGTCAGGAGATATTTGAGGGAAACCGAATAGAGATATTAAAATTTCAAGTGTCGTACCTACACAGCAGTGCCTGGGACACACGTGTGTTCGATCTCACCACCACACTGGGCACGAGGACTTGTCATGAAGCTTCACTGTCGGCAGTAGAATCCTTGGGTCTCCTAGTGGTGGTTTTCCTGATAAATTCAGACATAAAGCAATTAAACAATAACACAGACTATTCTGAATCACATAGTTTATTTCTTTAGCTATATTTTGACTTTTAGAAAACAATCTATCTATGGAAAAAAATCTCAGAGACTGTTTTCTTCTATTTAGGGAAATTTGGACTTCCTAATCAAATTTCCAAGACTCCTTTAGAAGCAGTTTACCAAGTATCAAATGAAGGTTCTAGAATCAATCAGATTTAGTGACAACTAAATTATGAATAATTGAAGACGGAAATGAGTGGATTAAAAATAAAACTTTCTGGAAACATACTGTGGAAAGGCATCTGTAATTACGTGAGAGCTGCCTAACATCCCACGGAGAGCACTGAGCCGTGATGACTCGGAGTGGAGGGTCTGGGCCGGAGGGACAGGGGCAGCGGGAATCGGCAGCAGGTGCCTCCAGCTGCAGGGACAAACGTGAGGGGCCCCAGGGACCTACCTGCTGAAGGAGTCCCAGCCTCCTGAGTGCGGTCCGTGGCATTCTTTGGCCTGTAGCTGCATCTCTACACCCCCTGCCACCATCATCCCGTGGCGACTGCCTGCGTGTCTCTCTGCCTCTTCTTACACAGATACTGGGAATGGAACATGAGCCCCCTACTCCAGAACGACCTCCTCTTAACTTGATTGCATCTGCAAAGACCCTATCTCCAAATGAGGTCATGTGCACAGGTGCCAGGACTTAGAATGTCAGCATGATTCTACCCACAACAGTATGTCTGAATTTCTTCTTTTCCCAAATTAATCTGTCAATATTCAGTTGCAAAATGCGTGTCCAATTTTCCCTTCCCATTCTCTTTTATAACAGGTACATGGAAAGTCAGGACAAGGCAGGCAATGCTAATTCTGAATCTTAAAAAAATTTTATTTCTCTGAAAACAAGTCATTGGAACAATTTGTATTAGGAATTAATTTGCACATGTTCCCTTAGGAAGAACAAATTGCTATTTTGACCATTATATAAAAATGTTAATTTTCCATATTGATAATAGGAAATTAGACTGATATTTGTTTATAAATTTAATAGTTTACCAATGTTAAACACACACACACACAACATATATAGAGATAGATAGATGGATAGATCTATATGTCTGGTATATGTCTGCAATCTGGCCAAAACCATTAAAGTGTGTATTAATGAAAGTATGTAGCAAATAAACTACATATTGTTTTTATTACCACTGCAATACTTATTTCATTTAAAACCTCACAGATTGTCTCTTCAAAAAATTCTTCAGTATAAATTTGCCTTATTCATTTTGCAATGCAATGAGCAGAGACATACAGTATATTATCTACTAATCTCCACCATGTTTTAAGTAAAGCATGTTCTCTCAAAAGATTGGTTCTAAGAGTTCTAGGACAGAAACATAATGGAATGATAGCAGACTATAAATAAATGACAAAAATTTAAGGCTGTGATCCATAAAACACTATCAAAAAAATGAAGCTATAACAGATTACATGACTTACTTCAAGTAAAAAGGAAAAGGTATTACTTCTCATTTGGAGTCTGTCAAAAGTACTATATTTAAGTAAAACTTCTACTTTAAACTGTAGTCATTGTTTATTCCCTTGACTTTTTTGAGTAAGTATAATAAATAGGCCTAAAGAAAGTGCATGCTCTTGTCTGAATTCACAGTATATCATTTTTTATCTTTGCATTCAATCAGATTTAAAATTTTTTTTATCTCAGAATATTGTGGGGGTACAAACATTTTGGTTACACATAATGCCTTTGCCTCGTCTAAGCCAGGGCTACAAGGGTGCCCTTCCCCCATACAGTGCGTTCCACACCCATTAACTGTGAGTTTACCCACCCCCTCCACCCCCTCCCACCTGACTGGCACCCAGTGAATATTACTACCATGTGAGCACCTTAGTGTTGATCAGTTAGTACCAATTTGATGGCGAGTACACATGGTGCTTGTTTTTCCATTCTTGTGATAACTCACTTAGTAGAATGGGCTCCATCTCTATCCAGGATAATACAAGAGGTGCTAGATCACCATTGCTTTTTGTGGTTGAGTCGAACTCCATGGTGTGCATATACCACATTTTGTTAATCCACTCATGTATCAGTGGGGACCTCTTGTATTATCTTGTATTTACCAAGCCTTTTATTAGCTCACATGTGTTGAATCCTCCGAAATAAAAATATTTCAGTGACATATCTTGAATTCCCAATACCCAACATTTTCAATAAACAGTTGGCAGTTCTCTTATTTACAAAAGAAAAATCATGCAATGCCTAGTTCATCCATCTCCTGTATTCCTCCCATGCTACACTCCCTATTTCCATTGATTCATCAATTTGTTTTCGTTAAATTAATGAGTACCAAAGGGGATACTAACTCACTTGCGTGGACAAGTACCAGCATTTCTCTGAAAAGAACAAAGAGGACAACAATGCCACGTTGCCTCACAACGTCACATGGCACAAACTCTTCTGTTACCGTGGACACAGACCATGATGCATTTGTCCAAAGGCGTGGCCAGTAACACACTGGAGTGAGCCCCAAGGGACGCTGTGGATGCCCGTGATAATGACGCTCACGTGGGTTCATCAGTTGTAACAAATGTGCCCGTCTGGTGGGGCGTGTTGATAATGGAAAGGCTGTGCATGTGCGGGGTGGGGGAGTATGTGGGAAATATCTGCATTTTCCTCTCAATTTTGTTGTGAACATAGAACTGCTCTAAAAATTAAAATCTTAAAAAAATGAGCAGAGATGCAGGAACCTGTGGAGGGTAACAGCATATCTAGCACGAATGTTAGGGCAGAACCAGAAGGAGAGGAGAAAGAGAGTGGTCTGGAAAAAAAAGTATTCCAAGAAATAATGGCTAACAATGTCCCAGATTTGGCAAAAGGTATAAACTTACAGATTCAAAAATCCTACCAAACTCCACAGAGGATAAACCCAGGAAATCTAAGACCAAACATATAATTGCCAAACTTCTAAAACCAAAGATTAAAAAAAGAAAAAAAAAACCTTAAAAGCAGCAAGAGCTAAAAACAACTTAACTAAAAGGTGAAGATAATTTAAGTGACGGAGATTTTCATGGGAATCCATGGATATCAGAAGGAAGCATTGCCGCATTTTCAACTGTTGGGAGGAAAAAAAACTATCAACCCAGAATTTTATTTGTAGGAAAAATATCCTTCATGAATAAAGAAGAAATCAAGAAATTTTAAGTGAATAATAACTAAGAGGATTTATTCAAAACAATTATACTATAGATGGGGGAGGGTAAAGTGATGGGAAGGAGATGTTTCATTCAAACTGGCAACATGTTAACCCCAGTAACCATTAATAAGTTGTGTATATACAATGTAAACCTAGAGCAACCACTAAAAAAGCTATATAGGGAAGTACTTGAAAACACCATAGGTAAATCAAAATGGAATTATAAATATATATTTAATTAACCCACTGGAAGGTAGAGAAAAAGATAAAAACAGAGAGTACAAGGAGAAAACAAAAAACAAAATGGCAGACTTAAGCCATAACATATTAATAATATTAAATATAAATGGTATAAATATGCAAAATAAAAGAGAGATTGGAAAAGTGAGAGAGAGAATAATGACTAAACTATACACTGTCTGTAAGAAACGTAAGTCAAATATAATGATATAGGTAGGTTGCAAGTAAATGAATGGAAAAATGTCCTATGCAAACATTAATGAAATATAATATCATTTACAATTGCTTAAATGAAATATAATTAGGGGTAAATCCAACACGAGATATGCCTGACCATTATGCTGAAAACTAGAATATGCTGATGGAAGAAATCAAAGATCTATAGAAGTGGACAAACTGTGTTTATGGGGACGAGGACTCAATATAAAGATGTTAGTGCCCCCAAGTTGAAATACTGCTTTAATGCAATTTCTTTCAAAATCCCAGCCAGATTTTCTGTAGATATAGACAAGATTATTCTAAAATTTTTATAAAAATAAAACAGTCCCTTAAGTAGCTAGAACACTTTTGAATAAAGTTTTGATTTTAAAATTAAAGTGAGAATTGAGAAAAGATCAGAGGAGAAAGAACAGCCTGGGATCGATATGTGTTGATACATATGACAGAAATAAGTGACATTTAGACACACAAACTAAATTTAGCAAAAAGTTATCTTACATGTTTGTGTGCAATATTCTTAATGTTACAACCTACAACTGATAAAAAAAATGAATGACTGCTGCAAAAAAAAAAAATTCTTCTTGTGGCTAACAAATTGAACTTTCTACCAGCCATGAAAAGAATATGAAGAGTATGTTTTACGTTATTTTTATTCTAGAAGTCCTACAATCTGAGATCCCTATGTTTTACTGCATTCACTGTTTCCAAGGTATTTAAAAACCTCCTGGCAACACTGTTTCCTCTCCCAGCAGTAAAGACAACAAAACTTTGAAGACCAAATATTTGAATAGTGTCATATTCAAATGAGAGGAAGATAAAAGCAAAGGAAAAAAAAATGTGTGACTTTTAAAGTCACAGTAATAAAATTCAGAGAAAGTTACCGTTTATTTTACTGTGCTATGAAAAATGCATGCTTTACCCCAACAAGGGCTTTATTTTAGAAGCAGTTCCTTTGAAATGCCGCAGCTGAACAGATTTCTCCAGCCTAACACGCGGTCCTTGTTTGTGTGGCATGCAAGTGATCAGTAGTATAAGTTATCACACTTGATTTGGGACTTGGTGGTGACCAGATCGGGCGTGAAGCTGTTGAAACATTCATTTGGGCAAACAGAGACTCGAAGGTAGAAACTTTAATAAGCCTGAATCGCTGAAGGGACAAATAGTTGCTTAAGCTTCAGTTCTAACTTCAAATCCCCCCGAGAGAATTCTTAATGCCTTCATTAGCATGCAAGGAGGCAGAAACCCACCTAAAAAAACACACTGGAGCCCAAAACTGCAGAAGAATCCCCTAATAAGTTATTAATTCCCCTGCAGGCCTTCAGAAGTCTGATGATAACACTAAATCCCATACAAAATTCTCTTCACCAGAGGATGCCAGCCCGAAAACAAAGCGCTGTCACTTTCCCAAACCCCTGGTTTGGTCTCCTCTCCTCCTTCTCGCCTTTGTTTTTCTATCGCTGCAGACCACAGATTAACGTTACTTCTTGAATCGAGGGAACAGTACACATATATATCTCATGGTCATAGATTGATTCATTGCTAATCCTTTCCCCACTAGGCATGAGAGACGGCAAAGTCCAGGTGAAATTTCCTTCCATTATTTGAACACTCTAAAAAGTGCAAAACAAAATCCACGTAAAAGTATGGCAGAATACCATCAGGTCTCAGCTTTTAATTACTATTTTTTTTTTTTTTTTTGTAGTGAAAGAGAATGTTAAGATACTTTCAGCAAAAGTTATCTTTAAAGCTATTTTTGGAAAAGAATAAAACCCAATGTTTGGAACCTGTTAAATGCTCTCTCGTTAAAACATGCCACCGTTTAGAGTCCAAGAACCGACGTGACTCCGTGGGACCACCCCGTGCTAAGAAACGATGCATATTCATGGCTACGTGCTTATGCAATATGAATTAGGCAATGCTCAAGGTGGGTCCGGAACAGCAGCCGCAGGCTGAGAGATTCTGCCGGTATTAAATGAATATGAGCTTTTCTTTTCTTATTTTGCAGTATTAAATGTTAGAAAAATTTCCAAAAACTAAATGTGTCTCTATTTAATGATTTCTATTAGAAGCTGATCAGTAAAGGGATTTGCTACATTTTTCTTCTCAAGACAGTTTATATATGGACACCCACGCACGTATTTCACAACTTATGTTTCTGTACATGGTAACGTTACAGATAAAGAACACATTTGATCCAATAATATTTATTTATGAACCACTGTTTCATTTTTTGAATCTGATAAATGAAAAATCAAATACCCAAATTGGGTACCACTGAGTTTGAACAACAGAACAAAAGTCTCCTTTTGTTGGAAGTTGGGAGCACAGAGCGGGAGTGGTTTGCTCTGAGCAGGGACGTGTGAATCCCTGAAAGCTTCCTGAAGGAGGCAACATTTGCATTTGACTTTAAAGGTGGAGCCTGAAATTCAGGAGATTTTTGGTTGCTCTTAGATGTAGAGGAGAAGACGTGTATTATATCTTAATTTGGAAACACAGCTTAAAAACCTGGTCACAAGTTTATTGATTACATGGGAATCATCAGAACCACTTCAGAACAGGCTTTCCCAGAATAATGTAGGAGAGAGCAAAGGACAAAAATCCATACCATGAATCTTGCTTCATTACAGCTACAATTACTTAGTGGTGATACGGTAAGGTTTGCATTATTAAACACTATGCAATAGGCTGAAAAATGTTTACATTTGCTTTTTATTAACTCATTATGCAAATATAAATTAATAAACTCAGAACAACATATCTCTGCCCATTTTAAGACGCCCAAGGAATCTCACGTGCAGTAGCAGCTGTCTGTGTTTAGCAGTAAGTCTTCACACGTCCTGATTCAGGTAAAAAGAGAGATGATGTTTAAAAAATGTTGGTGGTTAATAGTGAATTGAACAATAATTTGGTCTCACACAGGGATTTTTTGCTTATGAAAGTCAGAAAAGCAAGTACAGGTGATACGCCTGTTTCTAGCTAGAGAAAAGCACGATGACTTCATGAAGACATGTGCCACATGTATTTACTTTTTATTAGGTTATGAGCAAACAAGAACGATCGAAGATTACTTTGTTTCATTTTAGAATAGTGATATATTTATGATCTTGCTTATAATTCAGGACAAAATGCTAATGTGGCATAATTTAAATAATGCATCCAAATGCAAACATACATAACGTGAAAATGTTTGCATTTGTCAAAAATTGTAAACACAGGGTGTAAAATAAAATGGGAAGAAAAGATTTCAGGAAATTAAGATTGCTCCAAGATTGTGGGGAATAGCACATCCATAGTTATTTTGTTGTGACAATTAAAGGCAAATCATTCAAATGCAAATTTTAAAAATATTGATTCCATTTTTGGCTGATATTGTTGGATAAACTATGTTGCATATTATGGGTAACACAGCTACAAATACATTTATAGAAACATCAGACAAAGGAAACACTATTCAATTATGAAATACTCCTTGAAAAGTAATTTGTGAGCTTTTTTTAAGAAATGTTTTTCTTTTGTTTAATTTCAAAATATTAAGGGGGTACAAATGTTTTTGTTACATGGATAACTTGTATAATGCTTAAGATGGGGCCTTTTAGTGTGCCCATCCCCCAAATAGCATTCATTGTACACAGCAGGTAGGTTTTTCCCCTCCCCTCCTCCCACCTTGTCCCCTTCTTGGTTTCCAGTGACCTTTACCTGTCCTTGTGCCCACGTGTGCCCATCGATTAGCTCTCAATTATTAGAGAGCACCTGTAGTATTTGTTTTTCCATTCCTGAAATACCTCACTTAGGATAATGGTCTCCAGTTCCATCCAACTTACTACAAAAGACATTATTTCATTCCTTTTTATGTCTGAGTAGTACTCCATGGTGTGTGTGTGTGTGTGTGTGTGTGTGTGTAAAATATATCACGTGTTCTTTATCCACTCATGAAGTGGTGGACACTTACATTGATTCCACATCTTTGCAATTATGAATTATGCTGTGATAAACATTCGAGTGCAGGTGACTTTTTAATAAAATAACTTCTTTTTCTTTGGGGAGATACTCAGTAGTGAGATTGTTGGGTGGAATAGTTTTCCCTTTTTTTAATAATACATAAAGATGTCTGTACCTTTTCTTCACCAAAATTTCATTCTTTTTTTCCCGTTCTTCAGTTCAGTGTGAGACAGTGAACGCTGGTAAGCTCGTGTTATCTAATACACTATATGATATTTTATACTAGTTATAAGCTCACGCCTCTGTGCCATTTAAATCTAAATAGCTTCAATTTTGTCATTTTTCTCCTAGTTCTCAGAATGTTTGTTTTCCAGCCCTTTAATAAAATCACAGAAGTGAATCATTTCCTGTTAGCCTGGGGCTCAGCGTCGTTTCCCTCAGGCTGTAAAAAACTAGTATGTGGAAAAGCAAAAATGGTGTCTTTCAGAGAGAGTAAAAACATAGCAAAGTCAGCCCAGACTCTGTTCCAGGCCTCACACCGTTCTCTGTCCACCAGGGAGTCTTTCCCAAGCCCACACCCCTCGGATGTCGGAGACCATCTTTGGGGGCCGGAGCAGCAAGAGCAAGGATATTTCCTTTACTTCAAACTCCACAAATTGACATTTTCCCTATTTATCTGCCAGTGGCCACTCTTCACCTTCCCTATTTTTAATTCATCTTCTAGTTCAATTTCTCAGATACCCTCCTACCGAAGTCTTAGAAATTACACGGCATGAGGTGCCAGCCAATGAGTGCACGTGTGTGTTAGTAACTGAAACCTGCTCTCTGGTCAGTACAATATACTTTGCAGTATGCCACGACAAAGCTAAGGTTCTGAAAGATAGAGTTTTACAAAAATATTTAGATACAAAATGAAAAAAATAAAGGAAGTTTCCTTCCTCCCTCCCTCCTCTCTCCCTTCCTTCCTCCCTCCCTTCCTTCCTTCCTTCCATTTTTTCAGACAGAGCCTCACTCTGTTGCCCAGGCTAGAGTGCACTGGCGTCAGCCTAGCTCACAGCAACCTCAAACTCCGGGACTCAAACGATGCTCCTGCCTCAGCCTCCTGAGCAGCTGGGACTGCAGGTGTGCACCACCATGTCCGGCTGGGAGCAGCCTGCATGTGCCACTTGCAAACAAAGCAGCAAGAAAAAAGCAACCCATTAAAAAGCTGGTAATTGACATGAACAGCAGTTTTTCAAAAGAAGATAGACAAATGGCAAAAAAAAAAACATATAAAAAATGCTCGACATCACTAATCATCAGGGAAATGCAAATTAAAACTACAATGAGATACTACCTTGCCCCTGTCAGAAAGCAACAGATGCTGGCACGGGTGCAGAGAGAAAGGAACGTTCGTACAGTGTTGGGGGGACCACAGACTAGTGCGACCTCTATGGAAAAGAGCACAGAGATTCCTCAAAGAAATAAATGAAGACTTATCTTTTGATCCAGCAATCCCGAGACTGGGTAAGTGCCCAAAGGAAAAGAAGTCATTTTATCAAAAAGACACCTGCACTTTAATGTTTATGGCAGCACAATTCACAATTGCAAAGCCATGGAATCAACCTAAGTGCCCATCAATTCATGAGTGGATACAGGAAATGTGAGATATATATATATATATCATATACACCGTGGAGTACTACTCAGGCATGAAAAGGAATGAAACAATTCTTTTAAAACAACTTGGATGAAACTAGAGACGATTATCCTAAACTAAGTATCTCAGAAATGGAAAAGCAAACACCACATGTACTCTCTGATAATTGGGAGCTAAATCATGGGCACACACAGGCACAATGCAACGTGAACATCATTGGAAAACAAGAAGGGGGAGGCTGGGAGGGTGTGAGAGGTAAAAACTTACCTGTCTGGTGCCAAGGACACTATTGTGGTGATGGGTGCACTAAATGTCCCGACCTTAACATTATACAAAGTATCCATGTGACAAAACCATTGGTGCTCACTTCATATTTTGAAATTAAAAAATAAATATCATATAACAACAACAAAAAAAACAATTGCATATGAGAATGAAATGTATTGCCCTGATCCTGACTTGGGCAAAATGAAAGTTAGTTAAATACCCATGAGATCTGAAATGACTGACAATTTAAGATGAAAGAGAACAGGAGTCCATCTCTTTAAATCCCGACCACCTGGAACCCCAAGGCTGCAAACAGCCTTCCTGACCCACCGTGCTCTGTCTTTGGCGTCAGCACCCCCTGTCTTGGTTATTTTGTCACTGTCCCCTGAGTTCCGGGTGGGAGTGACTTTTTTACGTCCAAATACTTCATAAATGCCATGGGCACATGTGTGGTGTTTGAGGAACTCAGGATCCAACTGCTAATTTTAGAGAGATTTTTCACCGGTGCTGACTTAAAATGGACAAACCAGTCAAATGTGGGACCCAAAAGAGAGTAAAAAGCTGAAAGCTCACGGACAGGATGAGGGAGGTGTCAGCAAAGAGGAAAAAGTCTCCTACCTGTTGCCCATCACTGGACCCGCCTCACGGAACCACGTGACCAGCTCCTTTGTAAAGCGAGGTTTCTTGGTGACATAAGAAACCCCCAGACCAACCCTGCCTAATTGCACTTTCTAGTAAATCCACAAGTGTTCCAAACAACAACAACAAAAAGCACTTGAAAACTGACCATTGACACACAATAAGGCAACTAAGTCTGTCTCCTAAGGCAGAGCTGACCACTGAGCCATCTCGGTGCATCGTGAGTCGGAGCTAACGTCTCCCGGGTGCAGACGCGTGGCCGGCAGTGCTCTGAAAGTCGTGCATTCACTACCTCATCGAACCTTCAGAAATATCGGCAGCCAATACCATTATTAACTCCATTGCCTCCTAGGGTTGTTGTGGGAATTAACTGAGATTATATCTGCAAAATAGCACAAGATTTGGACTAAAGTGAACACTATAAACGTTTGTTTTTTGTTATAATACTATTACCATTATTGCTAATTTTTTAAGTGTAAGATCTTCACATAGAAGTCAGAAACTGACTATTTTTAAAAGACTGATATCTTTACTATAGAATGTCTTTTTTTCCTTTGGGTAGATGCCTAGTAGTGGGATTGCTGGATCAAATGGTATTTCTATTTTTAGCTCTTTGAGAGGAGCTGGGTAAACTCACAACTAACGGGTGCGGACTGCACTGGATGGGGGAAGGGCACACTTGTAGCCCTGGCCTGGGCGAGGCTAAGGCATTAATGCAACCAAAATGTTTGCACCCCCATAATATTCTGAAATTAAAAAAAGACTGAGAGGTATTTTGAAAAGCTGAAGAAGGTAGGAATAAGAATAGTGTCCTGCATATTATTAAACATCGTGGGGGGTGTTTGAGAACATAATAAAACCTCTTTAGATAGCTGTATTTAAGATAGCATGGGCACTGAAGATTATGATTTATAAATATTTCAGTTAAATTTTTCTAACTCCAGCTGTATGACTGTAGACAGCAGCTCCACAGGGAAACTATCAACAGCGTTATTTCGTGAACTTGGAAACCAGAAATGGGGGGGTGGGATGGAGCCGGTGTTAACCCCATCAGGTCTGGCTCAGGTTTTCTCAGTACATTGAACAGCAGCAGAATGGAGACATATTCAAGGAAACTTTTAAAATTCAGCCCTTTTCTTTAAGAAGTAAAGAAATGTATTGATAAAAAGACGGCTGTGACAGGCCATTTATTATGCCAAGCAAACAGGAAATATATCCGGGTTTTATGAGCAGTACGCATCCTGTTTATTCTTCTCGCTGTAATTCAATGCATGCTCAATTTTATTAGTTTGCCGCGACTGCTGTAACAAATTACCACAAACTGGGTACGTTAAGACAACAAAAATTTATTCTCTCACATTTCAGAGAAGCTGAAAGTCTGAAATCAAGCTGTCAGCGGGGTGGGTTCCTTCTGGAAGTTCTGAGGAGCATCTGTTCTGCACCCGTGTCCCAGCGTGGGTGGGTGCAGGGACTCCGTGGTTCCCGTGGCTTTCAGACACGCCCTCCGACCTCTGCCTCCCTCTCCGCATCACCACCACGTGTCCCAATCTCCCTCCCCCGTCCTTGTAGGGCCAGCCATTGCACCGAGTCGTCCATCCTAAACCCACGATGATCTTATCCTGACGTCCTTAACGTAATTCCACCTGGAAATGCTCTATTTCCAAATAAGTTCACATTCTGTGGTCCCAGCCAGATGTGAATTTTAAACAGATGTGCTTTAACCCAACAATGACAGCCATCATTATTTCTTCTAGAAACGAAGACTAGCTCCTTTTCTCCTGCCTTCCTGGTTCATCGTCCGATACACCCTGAAGCAAATTATCATATATGTTTTTAAAAATTTTAAAAGCTTTATATGTGTGTGTGTATACTATTTCCTTGATTTTTCACTCTGTTAAAGCTTTTTATTTTATTTTTATAATCTATTATGAAATATTTCAATCATAAAGTAGAAAACATTATGTGGTGAACACCCGTGGACTCATCACACAAATGAAACAGTTTTTAACATTTTGCCTCAGATTTATTTCTTAATATAAAGTAAATAAAACATAAAAACACAACTAGGGTCCCAAAGTAACTAGCATAATTCAGATAATTGCTAGAACAATCAGACACAATTGCACACCCAAAGCATTTACCTAAACACGGACCTCATATTGCAACAGAAACATTGTAACTTAACTCAAAATGGATCATAGATCAACCTGTAAAACCCAATACTCTAATTCTGCAGAATACATTAAGAATTATATTACCATTGATCCGTGATGAGATATTGAAAAGAGATCTAAGTAACCTAGGCAACACTCCATTTTTTACCGTGGACACAATTGATTTTCCACATCAAAGAAAGAAATGTTGTCTCATTCAAGTCAAGAGACCGTCCAGAGCAAGTCTGCAGCTTGCAGTTTGGTTGGAAATTGCAGCATTTCATTTGCTTGTAGTTTCTGGGGTGGGCTGTTGGAGAGACCACCCTCTCGGTGCATTTCCCTGGTGTCTCACGGATCCAAGCGTTCTTGTTAAAAATGCGTTACCGGTGTGAGCATCTTTTCCCCTGTGTCGTCTACATTGGATGCTTACTCTGTGTACTCTTTAACTTACGTGTTTTTTTTTCTTTCCCATATCAAAGATGCTGATCTTGGGTGGGGAAGTACAAATACTCAGGTTGATAATATTGTTCTCGATTCCACACACCTCACCTCGAAGAAACTGGGTGTGGTTTGGTGGGAAAATGCAAGTGTTTGAAATGTGAGCTGTCTTCCCAGAATCAGGAGAGTGTAGCACAACTTTCGGAGTGGGAATGACTAAGTGGGTTCTGCCACCTGTCTACTGTTTCCATCCTCCTCCTCCTAATACTCTTCCAAAAAGAAAGAACAAGACCTTTGTCATCAGAGAACCTGCGTAAATCACTCAGGGGCGAAGCTACTCAAAGGAACTGTACATTTTCATGACAAATAAACAAGATTCTGGCAAGTTCTTATGACAATAATTTTTCCTGATAAGAAAGTTTACTTGAGCTGAGTAAACACACGAACTGGCAATAAGATGCTTAACTTCATTCTCCTCCATATTCATCATGAATCTCTTGGCAATGGAAAAATTGGGTTTTTTTTAAGAATTTAGGGTAGTGATTATATAAACCCCAACTCTTCATTTTTTAACTAATAGAAGATGCTTACGTGGTTTTATTGTGATTTTCTGCACACTTAAGTCTCAGAAAGAAAAAACAATACATAGAAAATTAAGGAAGAGTTAATCTAAAAAATAATTTCATATTGGTCCTGAAATGCTTTAACTGTATTCAAGAATATAGGAATAAAGATGGATATAATGTCATAAAACATAATTAACTCTTTCATTTCATTAACATGGGTATCTGGAATTACATGGATTGCCTAAATCTAAATTTCACCTTTATGATTTGGTATAAATATCAAATCTCTAAAATAATTTATAATTTGAGGAATCTTAAAAACAACAAATATTCTTACAACATCTCTTTTTATATATTAGAGAAATAAACGGCCCTGTTTTGCTTGTTGAGCTTTGAACTGTTCGTGGAGTCGTGTATGTGTTTAGATCATTACCGAGCACAGCAGTTGGATGCGTGCAGATTAGGAGGGGGTTGTGTAACGTGGCAATGTCGGCTCTAATTATAATGGGTGGCAGGAAGGAAGAGCCCACTGACCAACCAAGTGGCAAGCTGCCCATAGGCAGATTAAAACCAGTAATTTACAGATCACTGTGCAAAATTATTACAGCTTACCACGAACTTAAAGCCATTGATTAATGTCTTTCTCAGAATAGATGCACATAATTGCTATTGAGTTGATATTTTATATCTGCATATTTATCTTTTTAAATGAATAGAGATTGCAAAGTGCTTGGAACAGCATTTGACACATGGTAAATGTCATACCAATGTTTACTAAATAACTGTGAGAACAAATGGATGAATTTTATCTAATCCTCTTCCAATAAGACCAGGAGTTGCTCGGTGATAGTTACCTAAAGGGTGTAATGGCCTCATGCTTAAGTTTAACTCTCAAGGACAAATGTGTTCGGATGTCAAGAATTGTGTCATTTTGATACACTCACAGGCCACGTTCAAATACCTGGAGCATCAAAATGAAAATCCTCATAGTAACCACAAAAGAAACAAGCTACCCATTAACTGGGTAATGACTATTTATTTTTATTTGTGTAAATGTATCGGGTACAAGTATAATATTGTTACATGCATAGATTGAATTGTGGTGAAGTCAGGGTTTTTAGGGTACCCACACTCGAATAATGGACGTTGTACCCATCACATAATCTCTCATGATCCACCCCCTCCCACGCCACCCTCCTGAGTCTCCGATGTCTGTCATTTCCCAGTCTGTGTCCACGCAGGCCTGTTATTTAGCTACTTCTTATAAGTGAGAACATGTGGTATTTGTCTTTCTGCGTCTGACTCATTTTTCTTAAGGTGACAACCTCCAGTTTCATCCATGTTGCTGCAAAAGACACGATTTCATGCTTTTTTATGGCTGAATAGTATTCCATTGTGTATATATACCAAATGTTCTTTATCCAATCATCCGTTGATGGACACTTAGGTTGCTTCCATATAAAGTGGAAAAATAATGTTTAGCTCAATAACTGCACCAAACCACACCTTATAAATTTACGTCTTGGAATTTTCAGCCAACAAAGTGTCTTTGATAATTGACTCAGCCTACAAGATGACTGCAGATTTGATAAGAATGGCAAAGGATGGTAGTACCTGAAGTTAGCAAATAAAAAGGAGCAAATGAGAAGCACTTTGTGCTTTAGAAAGAACAAATTTTCGTTCGATGTCTCCTCATAGCTGGCTCATCCTGCTGCTGTACTAGGTAGCATATCCTCGGCAAAACTCTGGATACCATAAAATACTTGAATTAAAAAAAATAAATCATAACAAAAGTTTGCTTTATCTAGCAAGTTTGAAAGCATAAATATATAGGCATTGAAATGCAATGCACAGCACTGCCATTACCCTCAGCTTAAACTTGTAGATTCTGGTAATTTGTCTTAAGTATCGCAAACCTCATATTTATACTTGGGAAACCAAGGGAAATAAGACATATCACGTTCAACACTTCCAAGAATTCAATGCATAAATATTTTTCTTCTTACAGATCTTATATCAAAGATGAATGTTAATTTTCTCTCCCTTTTATTGCACTGTGTGAAATCAGGTGTGTGGGGGGTGTTGTATTTTGTTTTGTTTTCCATTTTAATACTTCACTTGCAAATCATGGCAGTAGAACAATGCATAATGTGGGCATAATAGTTTTGATCATATCCAATAGTAACACCAACGTGCCTTTCTCTCATGACTTATTTTCTTCTTGTTTTTTCATTTTTTTTTTAAAGTTTCAGCTCTTAATTATTTTTCTTCATCACAACAGAGTTACTCTTCACACATAGAGTATTTTATCAAATTCTGTTAAATTAACGACATTCCATTAATTCTCTTAGTGAAGGAAGTTCTTTCAAGGAAAGCATGTTTAATTACTATACAAAATTATTCATACTTTTAAAATTATTTGACTTTCTTTTTCACAGATTCCTTATTAAAATTATTTTAAAATTGTGGTCTTCAATGCAAAGGGAGAAGAAAAAACACATTGTAGTTAATTGAATGTTAGAAGTTTGAACACTGATTTTCCTTGTATGTATTTTCTATTTTTTAATCTTTAAATATCATGTTGAGTTGATTACAAGTATGAGTTCCACATGCAAAGATGTGGTCCAGATGGAGTTCATAAAAAGCAAATTATAGTATTCTCAAAATATTTTCTTAAACACTTCTGATTATCGAGGTTGTACCTCTGAAAAGAGTTGCTTCATTTATTCCTTCCTTTTATGCATTAAGAGGTGTCAAGGATTCGGTGCATGATATGCAGAAGAAACACTGAAGCTGAAACTGGGAGAATCCCAAACAGCACTGACCAAAACGCAGTCTGACCTCTCACCTCTCACGAAGGGCAGAAACCTCCACCTCGTCCTTCCCTTGTCCCCACATCAGCTCACGTCAGGCCACACACGTCCAACACGCCTCTCTCGCATCTCCTCCTGTGTCCATCACCAATACCAGTATCATTTCACCGCCTTTCCCCCCATTCCTGCCCCCAAATCAGTTCGTGTCTTCTCTTACCTAAATTTCTCAGCCTGTGAACTTACCATCCATGAGATAAAGATGAAGTTCAGGAGCGGAGCCCACACGATCTGGCCTTGACTTTGAATTCTTTGCCCTTGTTTCTGTTCGGTGCAACTTTATCTTCTTGGGAAGTTTCTTCCGGCTTCTCCCTCCTGCCTCGTCACAGCCCAGGTACGCGCCGTTGCGACATCCTCCCGCTGTGCACACTGGTAAGCCTCGTTGTCAAATTAAGGTAGTGCACGCCGGTCGGCAATTTCCCTGGCTACCTCCATCCCAGCTAGACTGGAACTGTCTTGAGGACAGGCAATATCAGTTATGCAATCGCTGGTTTTCATCATTGAGGCCAACGGTGAGGGCCAAAAATGTGCATTTTTTAACAAAATTTATTTTAGTAGATTTAAGGGGTACAAATATTTTTTTGTTACTTGGATGAGTTGTACAGTGGTGAAGTCTAGGTTTTCAGGGCACTCCTCACCTGAATAGTGTACCCAACAGGTAATGTTTATCCCTACCCCTAACATTCCCCCTTCTGAGTGTCCAGTGTTGCTCCACACTATAACTCAGATTTAATTTTTATTCCATTTTGTCAAAGGTAATAATATACATAATTGCAGCAGCAAAGCCCTCTCCCTGGTTTAGTAGCAGCAACAACCACCAATGCCCTGGTTTTCCAAGGACTGAGAACAAGCACACGGGTTCTGACCCTGCCTGTCCGTGTTAGCAGGGTCTAAATGAGTGAGGGAGCAGGGTAAGGTGAGGGCTTATCCTCGCCCTGCTTTGTTTAGTCACAGTTCATTCATTCCACGTTGTGTTAAACTACGCTTCTCCAGCCTAAGGACTTCATCCTACCCTTTAACCTTACATGCATTAGTTACATTACATTGCTCACTCCAGTTTTTGCACCCTTTCTAAAACTCAGTAGAAGAGAAAGACAAAACTAAAATAAAATACATGGCAAAATATTTCGTTTTGCTGTGGTGGGCCTTAGAAGATTTCTTTAAGATAGTCTCATCTGTGGTTTTTTTCTTCAAAAGAAAAATCCATTTGTTAGAGTTGGTGTGATTTTTGTTTAATCCAACACATTGGAAGATTATCTGCAAAATGTGGTGTTAAATCTAGAAACCTGTGTGTGTGTGTGTGTGCGTACGTGTGTGTTTCTTTTTTGTTCCTGTCCCCTTCTTTGCTGGTTTGGCTATGTAGAAATCTAACATATGGAAACTCTCGTTATTTAGTTATACACGTGGAATTCAGCGTGTAGGACACATCGTATCAAAGAACGGCACAGTAATCTCAGGGGTCTTCTAGGAAGCTAAGAGATTTTCATGGTTACAAATTGTCAGTCCAAAGCATAGGAACATCTGTATGTCACCACTATCTAAAGACTCATGACATGTAAGCAACTCAAGGAAGGAGAATCAGCACTAGATTTTCTAGTTATTCCAGAGAGGAGCAAGAAGATGATTTTTAAAAAGAGAAATAGCTCTGCTTGTGCCTTTGAATTATTTCCAGAAGCTGCTCCCCAATCCCATCTCCAGAGCAGAAATCTGTCAGTCGGTTAACTTTATATCGAATTTTCTTGATATCAGATTTTCTTTATAGTTATTTTTTATATAATCATCTCCTTTATTAAATGACGTATTCCTTAAGAACAATGAACTTTTTTTTAACTGATTGTGTTCCTCCAATGTTAGACAACTTTATACTGAGTATAAAAAAGATTACAGACATGTTGTAGTTTATTCTGTTAGAGAAACCAACGCTGAGAGTATTTGAGGTTTCAAAAGCAGTTTTCTCTTTCTTTTAGTAACTAAAAAAAAAGTTGTTTGTAAGCCCCAACTTAAAAATCGTGTTACTTCTTTAATTATTTTTTAAAAATATGAACTCTTTTTAAATTGTAAGCAAATAGGAGTTATTGGGTCAATTTATTCTGGTTCACTTTATGACCTGCTGTGATCCAAAGTCTCTTTTAGGCAGCTCTCTTGCTAACGATGGGCTTTTTAACAGCTTTTCGGTGTGCAGAAAGGAGAGAAGGCATGAAAACAACTGAGAGCTTTTTTGTTTGCCTGTTACAATGTGAAAGGAGAATCATGTTATTTAAAAAAAAAAAAACGACCAAACAAGAAGCATATGGGGAAGCCATCCGAAGGTGGAAATGTGTCAGTCCCCAAGGAGAAACACAAACAGCAGCACGACGTCAAGACCACACCAGGCAAACAAGTCTGGAAAGAATTGCTTCTTTTGTCAGGGGTCAGCACCACCATCTGTGCGAAACTCACGATTGCACCGATGATTGACTGCGAGGGGTGCAAAAACAAACCCCACGAGTGATGGGCTGAGTCTACACTGATGTCCCAAGGCTGCGGTGGCACGGCCTGGGGATGGACAGGTGGCTCCCGTGTCAGTCACAGCCAGCTCTGATCCCTGCTGGTCCACACGTTTTCCAGTGGGTTCTGCGAGCGACTGGACTCCTGGTAGCTTTCAGACTATAAGTCCCTTTGCCGTGAGTCACTTAGCCATCGAGACACAGAGCGTCAGTGATTTCAGACAGCAGGTGGTAGCACATTGGGATAAATGCACGCCGAGTTAGAAAACATTGTGTAAATGATAGAATAATAAATGAAAATGCAATTGGTAAAATACTCTATTTGTCCATTTTAGTGTTTCAATCATTATTTCTAAAATAATTTCCAAAATCAGGGCCTAAATACAGAAAAATCTGTGTTTAACAATAAATACAATTTAACAAAAAATACTTCAATGGGAAACAGCACCCTGTGATTACTGAAAGTGTAAATTGAATCCTAAAAGCATAATTACAGAGTTAACAAAAATTAGGATAAAAATGTTCTATGAACAAATAATCAAGTTATTTATTCATTTATTCATTTAATTATTTGCTCATTTATCAAACAGTTACTAACATCCTACTATGTTCCTTCATGAGTTAGAGTCTTAGAGGAAAAATATATGCATGCTAAAAAGCTAAGCTTGAAACTAATAAATACAAGTAGAAATTGTGGAAAATTATCAGTTGGCTTGTTACAAAGCAGAATATCAATACAAATATAAAACAGTAAGAATGTATAGAAGTCATTTCAACAA
>CM052451.1:22753724-22774274 GCA_028533085.1 Varecia variegata
GAAGGAAAAGTCATTCATTATTGAAGATTTTTCCCTTGCTTAGTGTCTCGCTGCTTAATACACACTCTGCTCAAATTGCTAAATTATTTGTGCCTCATCTGTTTGTGATAAACTCAACAAATGGAATTGTAGTAAGTGCCATAATCAGAAAATACCAAGCCAAGGGTATGTTAATAAAAGCCTTCATAAGCCATGGCTTAGCCTAAAATGAAACTTTCTTTAAAGCAGCCATTGACTAAATTTACCATTCCATCCTGATAGCTGTCTGAAAGGAATGATATATGAAAAAGTAAACCAGGTGTGTGTTTACGTATAAGGAGATTTCAACAGTATTTCCAGCCAGAGGAAAATTTATTTTTAATGCTTCAGTTGAAAAATGTGTGTTATAACTGACCAAGGTATTTAACACTCCGTGGAAATATATATCGTTGACATTTAGAAACAATAATGTTCTCTGCTGAATCCATTTCAATACGCAAAAGACAAACTGCACTACTGGTTGGTTCTACACTCCTTTCATTTGCTCAGTATTCATGCACGCCTTTATTCTACTGCAATATTTTCTGAGAAAAAAATATTGATGAACATGAGCTATTTTTTAAAATACTAGGTATTTGAGCCAGATAACAATAGCATACTACTATGTATATTCATCTCTGAATACATATTTAGAAGTTAAAACGGCAATAGAAGCACTTCGCAAAGTGTTGCTTGGATTTTTTCTCTGTCAGTTCTGATTTAAACAAACAAACAAGCAAGCCAACAAAACACATGCTTGAAAATTTTTTTTACTAACTATTGCATAATAACCAATAAAATAAAAACAAATTTATATTAGGAAGAATTCCCTGTGGTCTCAATGTGCATGAAAACTATTTAGCTGCCTGGTGCTTGGATGATTTGAAATCCTAAACTTGTTGGACCATGAGGACAGGTGCAATTGAGGAACCTTTAAGAAGAGAGATGAGTTTCAGGTCTCTGGACGTCAAATACCTTTGCTTAGTAATCTCTTGTGCTATGTATTTTAAACCTGATTTCATGCTAACGCATAAAATAATCAAATCTATTTTGGTCATTGTTACATGCATGCTGATCAAGCCTAAACTGATTGTTTTTTTTGTAAAAGAAAGAGAGGTACACCTAGGAGTCATGCAATAAGCTTGCAGTAAAAAGGAGCAATAAATGTCTTATTTTCTAATTAAGTGATAATAGAATCTTTACACTATTTTATGAGGCAATCACCCAGTTCCTGGGTGGATAACCCATATGGCTGATGGCCAAACTCTGTATTCTACGAGCGAAAGTGGATTATTTTCCAATAAAGCAGTTCCTCGGAGCCATCACTGCTTTGAAGTTTTGTGCTGGCAGATCCTTTGTTCTTCTCCAAGGCTGATAAGGTGAATGTCTTGTCTAAATACAAGTACAGCCCTCCCTCCCCCCAGGTTATCCGCAACTACGTTGAGTGAGGAAATAGGAAGTTAATGAGGAAGGTAGACAGTGCAGAAAGCAGATAAAAATCCTCTGAGTGATGATTCTCCGTGTCTTATTTTATTCTTAGTTAGGTGAAAAAAGCCACATGAACAGAGAGATCCAGTGTACATTAGGATTTTTTTTTACTAGGGCCTAGCAAAATTGAAGGCTTTGTTTTAGGTTAAGTTATACTTAGTTGCAAGCAAGCTATTTGGTATTTTATACCAAGGCTTAATGCAATAAAATTATTAAAGTGAAAAGAAAAGTATGGCCTCCTTAAGAAAATGCTATACAAAACTTGAAATGTTTTAACTAAGAATTACACTTAATTTATAAATAATAAAAATATAAATTAAAATTTCATGTTTTTAGAAAGGAATATAAATAATGTAAAGATAGTAAATAAAAATGTATGCAACGTGTTGCACAAATATCTTCTCAACTAAGAGTGGTGGTGAGGAAATCCGATTATAAACACAGGTGTCTAGAATCTTCATTATGCTGCTTGCTGATGTGGGAATTCTGTATCTAGGCTTGAGGAAAGCACTTGAACTGATAAAGCTATTCCACTTGGAATACTTTATTTTTCATTATATCTCCAATACTAATGTGATTAAAAACAAAATTGCATTTAAATTGTTATGTTACTGTTCATGTTTTCCATTCCAGGGAGAGAAGCAGAAATTATGTTGCATCTCAGCATTCTTAAGAATTTCACTGGGCATTACAAGTCACCTAAGAAATTGAATTCGTGCATGCAATAAATGAAATTATTTGGGGACCCATTTATCATTAAAGAAGCATAATGGAACCCGATCTGCAAAAGGTTATGCTAAAGTAGCATTTTGAGACTTGCTGCAAATCCTGCTGACAAAATAGTAGCATTCCGTAAAGTGGTATTGACTGATGAGATATTTAAGCAAAGTAGTGCCATTGGGAAAGCTCATACTACCGAAGGGTGGGCTGGTTTATCAGATGCATTCGAAAGTGAAAAGTTGTGAATATCTCTCTCCAGACTCATCCCTTGAGCAGTCCCTCTAAAGTGGAAATGAATGAATATTTATCACTGTGTTTTTATGAAAAAAGATCAGCATCAGCATTATAAAAACATGCAAGCAATGTAGGGAAATACAAAGATAAGAGCAAAACTTTACCAAAATTCCTCATCATTTAGAAAAAAATATTTCAAAATCTCTCCAGGCATATTGGCATATGCATATGGCTAGGATAGTAGACAAATAAGTAAATAGACTGAGTTTTTAAAATATGAGATCAAACTCTGCAGAGGGTGTTTCTAGGATCAAATTTAATTCAATCGAGCTTAAGACATAAATAGAAATTAAAAGTGATAAATGAAATACTGAAATTAAGATACATGTGTCCTTATTGTAAGGTGCACATTGCTAAAAGATATTTTTTAAAAAATTGGGCTTACTACAAAAATAGGAAATAACGTTACAGGTGACTGACCACCTGCTATAAAAACACAGGTCTTCTCAACTCACGATTTTCACTTGACTACCACTTATCAACCTTGCTAAAGTGGACAGCACTTACCTTCTTAACTGTAATCATAAATCTCACAGGTTTTTTTTTGTCTCAGTTTTATTTTTAAACATACACGATGCTCAGTTCCTCTCCTTTGGTCCCAACTATTCCATTCTTGAGTTCTTCATTTTTATTTATTTTAACTTGGTTGGTGTTTATATTCCCTTTCTCCTCTTTCTCTCTCTCTCTTCCTTAAGGGCATATGCTTGTTGCCTTTGGTCCTTCAGTGCATTTTAGCTGTCATTGCCTCCTTGAGTTGTTACATTGTTACAAATGTGTGAGGACTGTTTCCTTTCTCTCAGATCTCTTAAATCCCCATGCTCCTTGTTTGGGATGTTATCTCCTGGTTCTAATCATTGTATTTTTATTAATACAATTAAGTCTCCTTGCTTTCCAAATCTTATGATATCATGCTTGATCATGCTTGGAATTTTCTTTTTTATTCTCAAGAGTTGGAGCTAATCTTCCCTGCATGCCACATGTCCACCTTAATACCTGTGCATCTTTGTGAGAAAGGGCTGACCCGGCAGGCTGGGGCTGCACGAACGCTGGGCTTGCCCAAGAAAGGCCAGTTTTCAGCCCTGGCCGATGGACAGCTCCCCAGACCCGGACCCGTGCTGCTGCTGTGCTGCTCTGCGAGCCGGTGCTCCCACAAGCCTGGCACCTGGAGCCACGCCATCCTGCTTGTCCAGCTGGTTTAGGCTGAGCACAGGATTTGGGTGAGGACCTGCTGTCCTTCTGGGGCTACGGAGCTTCAGTACCTGACCCCCCAACAAAACCTAATAAAACCCTGGACACCCAGGCTCTTGTGAGCATCCTCTGCTGGCAACTCTTCACACGCATTGTCGCACGTCACGTCTGGGAAAAATAAATGTGCCCTGTGTGACTGTGGGAAGAGGACAATTGGAAGCTGTGACAGTTTCCTCTGGGCTTTGCTCCTGCACCTTGTCTCCTGGAGGAATTTATTCCGTGTCCTTTGCTGTGATGAAATGTAGCAGCACCTGAGTCATGAAAGTTCTTGCAAAAATACCACCAGGCCTGACGTGTTCACGAGGACTTCTGACATTCCGACACACGTCTGCATCGTACGACCACGTCAACTGACAGCTCTGCAAGGGACCGCTGGGATTGAGAAATCTGAGACGGCTGCATTGCCTGCCCCATCCTGTTCGACTGTGGAGAAAGCTGTTGATAATCCGCCCTCATTCTTAATTACATAGGTTATTATTCTTACTCTAGCATTTATTTGAAACATCTCTTTACCTTTGGCAGTCTGGTTGTGTTTGCTGAGATTATCCTCGGCAAACGCCGTCATGGAGCCAGGAAGTGCTGACTTACGAACCGTGATGCAGAGAGTTCCCCGGCAGGTCACCTGGGCGTTTGACAGCCGTCCTCCCCGTGCGGTTGGCACCTGCAGACACCTGCCCTCAGCCCCGGCCTGGTCCTGCTCGGAGGCCACGCCCACTGCGACTCCGTGGGTTCCTTCTGGCTCCTGTCTCGCCCATCAGTGGGATGAAATTCACCCTGAATTTCAAGAACTTCACACATCTCTTCTATTCAACAGAGACACTGATACCCGTCCCTGTCAGAGCATTTACGACTGTAATTCTTTTTACAAATTTATTTTACTAGGAGTCAGCCACTTGGAACTGAAAGTCATTTCAAAATTTGTCATGAGATTTTTATCTAATTCTTTGTGTGCTCAGTGAAGAAATACAAAGGCTGGAACCGGAGAGTCACCGTGAGGCTGGGGCAGCACAAAGGAGTAATGAGATGGGGGCCGACTTCGGGCCACACGGTCTGGGCCAAGTTCTGTTTTATCGAGCGGTAAACGGGGAGACCTCAGGCAGTTTGTCTTTAGAGGTACTATTTTCTCATCAGTGAAATAAAGGTCACTTTGCTTAATTTTGAGATCTTGTAAAAGCTCTTTGCATTTCTTTAAGTCGATGCGCTCAACAGAGCTGTCCGAGTTCAAAAACTGGACCGTCCATGCCGCGTTTTAGAAAACTTCTCTAACAGACTTAATTTGAATTTTATTATTCTTGCCAAAGTTTTGTAGAGCCACTTATGCTTATTTATCTTCTAAATCAGTGTTTAGTAATGTCATGATTTCCAGTTGTTTTTTTTTAAGTTAGTGAAAATTATTTATTTTGTGTTTTTTCTGGACATCGTACCCTTCTGCTCCAGGCCTTGATGGCATCAGAGCCCTGCTCAGATGGGGCAGGCGTTTGGGAGAAGACCCCTCGGTCACTAGTTCAGCTCCTTGTCACATCTGCTTCTCTACTGTGTTGTCAAATGCCAACTTATTTTCCTTTTGGCCTTCATTGTACTGCTCAAGTGCTGTGCAAATCGCCTCGCTTATTCCTTCATTTAAATAACCGTTTCAGTAAACTTCTCCGCTCCTGGCCGTGGCTGTTGCTCACCGTTGCTTTCTGCCTGCTGTAAGGTCCATCCTTCCCGTTGACATAGTTTCCACATCTCTCCTTTTCCAAGTCCTAGGTAGTCGTATTTCTCATCTTCATCCTTCTTTTGCCGTTGCTGCCCGATGTCTTTTTTTTCACCTCGTGGCCGGCTAGGTACAAATCTCTCGTTGGTCTTTTTCTTTAACTTTTTTTGGATGCTGATGCTTTTTTTTTTCTCTAGGAGCTTCTTTCTACAATAATAGTGAAATCTGCAATAGAAAATACATGTTTGATTTTATTCTTTTTGTTGAAAAATATAACTATGTAAATATAGCCCACTTTTTTGAAATTTTTATAAGAGAATCCTAGTTTGTGCTTTTAGATAAGTCTTATATGATGTAACAATTTTGGTTTTAGGAATTTTCTTCTTCCACATACCTCTGTCAAGCTGCCAGAGTTTTGTTTAGTATAGCATAATCATAAAAATAAATGATAATATTACATTGCATTTTATAATCTTTATTATATATGCTGATGAATTATGTTTATTCTGTTGTTCCTCTTTGGGCAAATAGCAATCAACATGATTGTGTGTGTGATTTAATATGTATCTCATTCTATATACACATAGGAATAAATACTCAGAATTTGTATTATTAGACATCAATTAAAAGCAGCCTGAGATTTGATTTTTTTTTTTCTTTTGAGACAGAGTCTCACTCTGTTGCCCGGGCTAGAGTGAGTGCCATGGCGTCAACCTCACTCACAGCAACCTCAAACTCCTGGGCTCAAGCGATCCTCCTGCCTCAGCCTCCCAAGTAGCTGGGACTACAGGCATGTGCCACCATGCCCGGCTAATTTTTTTTCTATATATATTTTTAGTTGGCCAGATAATTTTTTTCTATTTTTTAGTAGAGACGGGGGTCTCGCTCTTGCTCAGGCTGGTCTTGAACTCCTGACCTCGAGCGATCCACCCGTCTCGGCCTCCCAAGTGCTAGGATTACAGGCGTGAGCCACCGCGCCCGGTCTTATTCTCAAACATTTTAAAAAATCTGAATTGTAATTTTTAGAAACTTTTCCTTGGCAAATTTCTAATGTATATAGTTGCAAAAAAAAAAAAAAAAAGAACTGCTAAATGTCAATACAAATTTACATTGATCAGGTGTTTAGGCAAAATAAAAGATGGACTTTTTAATAAGATTATTAATAAATGGCATTATACCAAGAGTAAACATCAATATTCTTTAACATTTGATTAATATTCAAAGGCATTGTAAAACATGAAAGCAATGATTATTTAAGAGGATATGAGGGTCCTCCTCAAAGTTGGGTTATATTTATAAAATACATGCATAAATATCTTTATACAAACATGAAATGCTGACAAAAGAGTAATAAGAATGAGGAAAGAAGAATCTTTGTTAAAGCATGAAACTTTCAGACTTATAGTTACTAAAATCAGGACTGTGTTCTTATGGTTCCTGGACCCCTTTATGGCTAAAACTATGCTAAAGTTAATATTCTTGGCATCTACATTTAGGAAAATTGTTTTGAGATGTTGACCAGGGGAAATTCATAAGCGATCATATTGTTGAAACTTGGCAGTGTCTTCGCTAATTTATCTACCTCAATTTTATTGACAGAGAAGGTTCTTAAATCACTACCTCGTGTGAAGAAGCAATAATTGAATTGCATGAAACAACGTGTCACCTAGCAAACGTCTCTGTGCCTGAAATGAGTGTAGACACATGCCAAGTGCCATGTTAAACAACGAAAGCTCTATTCGATTTCCGCAGGTCCACGGTTTAGCAGAACCTTCTCCCGCCGTGACACTCAAGTTGTCCAAGCCTCCACTTTGATGACTCTGTTACAGCTCCTTAGAAGCATCTTAAAATATACAAATCAGTGTTGTATACATATATTATATATACAGATATATATATATAAAATATACGTATATGTTTTTATATATATGTGTGTGTGTATATATATATAAATGAGTATTGTTAAATACTTAAGCTATGAAGTATTCAACCACACTGTGATTAACCTCCTCTGCAACCACCTTGTGTAAGAAGGAGGCTGATATCACAGCATTTCCCCTTTGCCTGCGGGGGACACATTCTCAGACCCCCCCATGAAGGCCTGAAAGCATAGATAGTGCCAAACCCTACATATACTACGTTTTTCCCCTATACCTACAAATCTAGGATCGAGTTTAATTTATAAATTAAGGACAGTAAGAGATTAACAACAATAACTAGAAATAAAATAGAACAGTTATAACAAGATACTGTGATTAAAGTTATGTTACTGTGGTCTCTCTCACTCTCAAAATACATTGTTCTACTGTCCTCACACTTGTTGTGATGTCGGGAGGTGACACAAGGTCTGTGTGCTGATGACACAAGTGAGCAGAGTGACCTGGGCTCTGTGACACTGTGGCTGGGGCACCCCCGACCTGCTGGGGCCACCTCAGAAGAAGGATCCTCCGCTTTGGCCAGATGTCCAAGATAAGACTGACATTTATTTGGGGCCATTCATTTTAACAGCATTTTTCAAAACTCTTCAAGGAGTACAATGAGTTTCAGGCATAATCCTCTTTTGCCCCACTGGAATCTGTAAGGAATTTAATGAAATATTTTTGTATCTAATTACACTATAATGAAAAGTAACGATTTTACTTGCATGAGATGTGGTTAGATTATGTATTATACTCATGCGACAGGACATCACGACATACAGATGTTCCAGGAAAGCTCTCCATACACACACGCGTGTCAGCCCTCGCTGCCATCCAGTTAGAAATGACATTTCTATTTCCCATTATTCTTTTATGTTCCTTGTGTTCTTTCCTGGCTCTTGGAAAACAGAAAATAGAAGGAAACCTCGCAGGTTGAAAAATTGTCTTCTACCAGCCTGAGCAAGAGCAAGACCCCGTCTCTACTAAAAATAGAAAGAAATTATCTGGCCAACTAAAAATATATATATATAGAAAAATTAGCCGGGCATGGTGGCGCACGCCTGTAGTCCCAGCTACTCGGGAGGCTGAGGCAGGAGGATCGCTTGAGCCCAGGAGTTTGAGGTTGCTGTGAGCTAGGCTGACGCCACGGCACTCACTCTAGCCTGGGCAACAGAGTGAGACTCTGTCTCAAAAGAAAAAAAAAAAAGAAAAATTGTCTTTTGGAGGAAAACATAAAGTAGAACGTGTTCTCTGGCTGGAGCTGATCAGAGGACAAGTCGAGATTGGGGTAGAAACGGGAAGGGGTGAGGCGAGAGGGGTGGGGAGGGGAGGACAGTGGCTCTGGCAGGACCTGGCGGGTGACAGGAGGGCTCCCGTTGCCGTGGGTCGATGCCAGTGCTTAGAAAGGGCGTGAAGATTTATGGCGGCTTCTGTGCCTGTCGACAGAGGTTTATTTACGTGATTAGTTAAATCAATAAGAATCAGCGACTTCTTGCAGGGTTCGCAGAGGGCAAAGAGAAATCGATATATTAAATGAGCCAAAACGATATCACCGAATGCAAACAGAGCACACCTGGGCATGGTAATGGGGCAAAATTGGTCTGCAGCGGAGATTCCAGAATGTTTTCTTGGTTTAAACGAGCCTCAGTGGATGGGGGGGCTCAGGGTTGTCTGAAACGGTCCGGACTCAACGTCGGCGCCCAGGCTCAGCCTTAGTGAGCAGGTCGGGGGCAGCACGGGGCGTGACATCCCCGGAAGGGTCCTGTCGACAGAAATTGTCACAGTGAGAGAAGTAATCGGAGTGAGCCTCTGAAGGGCAACTTTTAACCAAACCACAGTATTGGGTCGGATGACCCTAAAAGCCTTTGAACCACCATTAAAAAATTACCATGCTCACGAGGTTTTCAGGGGTTTTTTTTTGCCATGATTAGTTAGAGTTGCTTAAAAAAAGAAGAGAGGATAAAAGAGAACCATCCAGTTACCTGATAGGTGTGCAATGGAAGTGCCAGAACTTCTTGTAATGACCATTTGTAACTTTATAGAGTTATAGTCTACAATTTAATGCACCTGTATCAAGTGTAAAGTGGGATAAGTTCTTAGCAGATGTTTGTATCCATATAACCATCATCTCAGTCAAGAAATAAAACATTCCATCATCCCCAAATGTCCTCGGGCCCCTTCTCTCCAGCCCCTACGCGAGACTGATCAGCTTTCTGACACTTTAGCTCTTTGTCCTTCCTAGAATTTGATCTGGAGAGAATCGACCAGTTTGTCTTCCTTTGTGCCTGGCGTCCTTTGCTCAGTGTAAGGTCCTGGTATCGTCTACGTCGTTGTGTGTCATGGTGCGTTTATTTTTCTGCAGAGCAGGAACCCTGTGTCCAGATGATCGTATACATAGAATTCTTCTAGACATCCTTTCAGAAAGGACCTAAATTACTCGCAGGACCTAAAACGCACTTACCATACTCCGTATTTTAAAATATGTAAAAAAAAAAAATGAATATGTAAACTCAAAGCAGTGTTTTGCAGACTGTTTAAAAACCTTGATCCTCTCTATGAAATAGTTTGAATTGTGATCCCAAACACTTGTATAATTTACATATATAAATATATAAATTATGACTCCATGATCATATAAACATGGACATAAACACAAAGGGGTCTATATAATTGAAAAAAATTACCAAACAGTAGCAGGCTTGGTTATTGAATGTCCTCTGCACTATGACCTATTCCATTCTGTGACAAAAACAAATGATGGTGGCAAAGCACGGTAGTGATTTCAAATTGTCGTGATGCACAATTTGAAAAGCACAGAGTCATAATATCTTGATTACCCAGTATCTCCGTAATAAACGAGGCTGTTGTCTTGTTTCATTCTGGCGTTCTCGAGCCACTGAGGGTTTGCCATGATAAATGCCCTCCAACCTGAGCCATACGAGATGGAAATCTGCTCTTCCTCCTCGCTGCCAGGTGACCCACTTTCCTCCAGTCAGAAACTTCCTTTCCTTACCTTCCACTTCAATTGGAATGTAACACTCTCGGTCTCCGTTAGTTTTCTATCTGGGCAATGTTTGGGGGGCTCATGTTCCAATCTGAAACTTTGTTCCACGAGGCGCAGTTGCAAAGTATCTGAATTGTAGACATATATGATGCTTACACATATTGATTTCACCTAAGTAAATAATGGTGACTGCCAAGTTAGATTTTATTTATGTAAGTAATTTTTTTTTTCATTTTTTCTTCTGACCTAGTTGTGCATTTTAAGCCTTAGATGATTCTATCGCTTTGCTGGGCATGTCTTACTCTGGTTAGACTCCCAGTCTAATGAAATGTAGGAACGCATTGCATTTTAGAAAAATAAATGCAAAAATTTATGCTGCTTTCTCAGTGACTATACATTAATCCTATCAAGGTAATGCATCTACGGTATTCATTTGTTCTACGGTTGAATTGAGGAGGGTGTGGCACACAGGAAGTGCCTAGTAAATGCTGACTGAATGTATTTAGCAAAGCAGCTTCCTTTTCCTTTTCTGTCTATAAGAGCTTATCAGAAAAACTATAGCTTGGAATGGCTTTAATACAAAACCGATTGCCCTGCTCAGAGGCCAGGATTTAGGGGCATCTCTGGCTCTGCCACTTCCCAGCCTTGGGATCTTGGAGAAAGTCACTAGTGTCTTGGGTCTCCGTTTCCTCTCCTATAAAATGTGGGTAATGGCTGTAATCGACTTAAAATGTTGCTGTGATGATTAATCATTTACGTATGATGACACATGTAAAAGAGTGAAGAGAATGCTTAGCAGATAGTAAGTGCCATGTAAGGGTTAAATTTTATCATTATATAGTAACACTCTTGGGCTTTCTACACAGCTTAATACAAAGGACTAGATATGGAGGAAAATGGTGCGTTTTTAGTTTCTAGTTTGAGTCCTAGTTCTATCTGTTTTTGTTTTGTTTTGTTTTGCCCTGGGGAAATAAATTAATAATTAAACTGATCATTTATTTTTACCCTGCTGTGTGTGTGTGTGTGTGTGTGTGTGTGTTTCAGAATGGAATACTTGTGTGTAAACATTTTGTTACTATGTGTTGACAAAGAGAGTCCCCACTGGGGAAAATAATTACCCATCTTTTTTCATGTTTGGTCTTTGCTGATGTCCATCCCCAAAGTGATGGTCACCTTGGCTTCCCTTTGTTCACAGCCTATTTTCACACTTCTTTTTGGGGTTGACTCTGATAAGGACAAGACTGGATCCCCCATCTGCTTCTCCCTTACGACTGTGAACTCCTCGAAGTCAGAACTATCTCATTTACTTTTGTTTATCCATATGCAAATGCCCCCTACAGAAATAGTTCAACATATTTTTGTTAAAAGAAACATGAATTTGCTCTTGAGTTGTGTGAAATTCTTAGAGACATCAGCGTCATCCTAACTGCATTTTTCATGTTCCTAACAGAACAAAGAGCTGAAACATAAACCCACACACAAATGGTTGACTGATCTTCCACAAGGATACCAAGAATACACAATGGGAAAGGACTATCTCTTCCATAAATAATGCTGGGAAAACTGTATACTCAAATGCAGAATGATATTGGACCTCTATTTTACACCATACACAAAAATCAACTCAAAATGATATATCTGATAAGATGTTAATTTCCAAAATATATAAGGAACTCATACAACTCAATAGCAAAAACACCAATAACCCAATTAAAAAATGGGCCAAAGATTTGAATAGACATTTCTCTAAAGAAGACGTATAAATGGCCAACAGGTATATAAAAAGATGCTCACTGTCACTCATCATCAGGGAAATGCACATCAAAACCACATTGGGATATGGACTCACACCTGCTAGGATGACTATTATGAAAAAGCCAAAAGACATCAAATGTTGGCCAAGACCTGGAGGAATTGAGATTCTTGTACAATGTTGGTGGGATTGCAAAATGGTGCAGTTACTATGGAAAACATTATGGAGAGTCTGCAAAAAATAAAAATAGAACTAATATGATCCAATAATCCCACTTCTGAGTATTTATGCAAAAGGATTGAAATCAGGATGTCAAAAGACATTAGCACCCAAGCTCACAGCAGAATTATTCACAATTGCCAACAGGAACCAACCTCAATGCCACGGATGGATGAGTGGATAAAAAGCAATGTGGCATAAACACACACAATGGAATAGTTTTTACTCTTAAAAAAAGAAGAAAATTCTGTAGTAAGCGGCAACATTGGATGAACCTTGAGGGATTTATACCGAGCAAAATGAGCCCGTCACAAAAGGACCAACACCACATGATTCCACTCATATGCAGCACCTGAAGTAGTCAAACTGGAAGAGTGAGAGTGCGATGGTGGTTTCCAGGGCTGGAGGGAGGGGAAATGGGTAGTTATGAATCAACGGGCATGACGTTTCGGTCCAGCAAGGTGAGCAAGCTCTAGAGAGCTGCCGTTCAACGCTGGCCCTGCGGTCGACAGTACCACAGTGTGCACGTAAACGCTTGTGAACAGTAGCTCTCATGTTACGTTCTCACCACAATACAATTAAAAAAAGAAAGAAAGAAACGGTGGCTAAAATACTGCAGTGTCCACATACTGCAAGTGTAGAAATCCAAAGAAAATAATTCAGACTCAGGAGGAACCAAAACTTTCACAGGATCACAGGGGAACAGCCCTGATGTCAGACATGGGTCGTGTCACCAAAGACTCAGCGAGATCAAAGTGCTGAGCTCGAGTGTGTTCTTTCACTGAGAAAGATACTGAGAAAGTCACTCAGTATGCAAAACCCTACAAAAATCCTCTCGAAATCCCACGCTTCCTCTTGAAATCTGTGTTCCTACTGCAGCCCTTGAAAGATCTCCTTGCTGGTCGCAAAACCTAAGAAGCCTGTCTTCTCTCACCTTTTTGTGCCCTATTTTCCCTCCCTGCCACCTGTCTGAGTCTTTATAGACATTTTAATGGAGAGTCAGTCCAAGCTCTCAGATTCCGTTGTTTCTCCCTCAACCTGCTATCTTCACCTTCAACGCCTGGGACCCTCCTGGAGAATCCCACCCCTAGACATCGGGTGAGGCTGAGGTGGAGGGAGACGCCGCAGGGAAGGGTGGACATGTTTGCCGATGGCGTCTCTGCCATCCATACATTAAATCAATCAGTGTCAGGCAGCGTGCACAACAACAAATATATTAAGATATATAATTATGCTGTGAAATCCAAGGGCAGAACTGCATCTCAGGAACAGGAGAAATTCAAATCAGGCAATTTAAAACCTACCGTATTATTTCTCTGTCCTCAACTCTGCACCTTTTTGCTTGTCTAATTCATTGTTTTCTATCTTTGGAGACAGCCTTTGTCCGCTTCTCTGGATCACGTGGAAAACAAATCTTGTCAATCAATATTTCCCAAGCTTTCCCTTTCCCTGTCCAGCATCCCAGAAGGTGCCCAAGCCTTTAAATTATCATTCTCAATTACCGAGAAAGATGCTCTGAAAGAGACGGTTTTTCCCAGTATCTGGGAGCCGGACGGTTTGCGGGTGCGGAGCGGGGAGCAGAGTGGGGAGACAAAGAGATAAAATATTGCGTTTGTATAAAGCAGGAAAAAGCAACCCCCCGACTTCCTGAAACACTTCAGGAACTGCCAGAAAGTTGCTACAATAAATAGGCCAGTAAAAACAGTACCTCCTAGAGTCTGGTAATGGACAACCTACCCAACCAAGTTGTCGCAATTCATAGATGCCAAAAATATTGCCCTCTTCGTTGACATAATACACACGCTATTTACAATTGTCAACAATTTCATTTTGTTCCCTATGTTGGTGCCTTGTGTGAACACTAATTTTGTAGAGAAATTTACATAGATTAATATATATTTTATCAGGGTTTTATGCTTTCTGGACTGGTGTGAAACAAGTTGAAACAGTGTCACTGACTTCGGTTGTTCTTGGGCTTTAGTTACAATGTGAACGAAGGAAACAGATTTCTCTGTGACTGGACTGTGGTTATACACGGGGCAACTGGAGCGTGTGCTGGACCCAGTGGCAGAGAATGAGGTTGCGTCAAAGCTGAGAGAAAGCTCTGTAGGGGAGATGAGAACTTAACTCCTCTTTCTTACACATCCGTCTTCACAGAACCTAGCAGACCCAGCATGGCTCCTGTGGCTATTTAATACCAATCTATAGAAAAAGGACAAAAAGCAAAAAGACAAAGGGCAATTTTTAAGAATTTATCAAGTTCCAAAGACTATGTTTAGTGCTTTTGTGTATGTAATCTCAAAAATATTTAAAAAAAATAAAAGAGAGAGAGAGGAAGAAATATTGGCATTGGTATTCCAATTTCAAAAGGAAGCTCAGGTCTGTGGAGAGGAGTGATTTCCAAGCCTGTAAAAGGGGTAGGATCCTTTCAATGCTTTGTAGCCAGTAAATCATCCCGTGTCGTGGGACCAGTTGGGCTTCATTCTCTAAACTGTTGTCCTCTGAGACCACTAATTATCTTTCCAGCTTTTGGACGTATTCCTGATTTTTCCCCAACGGTCAGCAACATTTACAGTCCCTTGTCTTCACCTTTTCCTCATAAAACTGATATAATTTTCTTAGTAAAAAAATATATAAGATGAATAGATACTATAGGAAAACTAAGCTCATAGATAGAGAAACGTGTACTCCTATGGAGAGTTAGCAGTTATAACGCAATAAGTGCTATTTGGAAAGTTATTGGCTGTTTAATAATATTAAGAAAACATGGTTCTATTTAGGTGGAATAATAGTACCTTATATTTTAAAAATAATTCTTATATTTTACATATTTATACTTAAGAAATTATATGTAATGTTTAAAATTTTCTTCAAAAAATGATCCACGGGGAGGCAAGAATGGATGTGGTTATAGATGAAGCAGACCTGGCCCAGCCTTGATCATAGTTTCAACTGGGTCATGGGTTTTTGGAATTCAACGTCCCATTAGCTCCAATTTTAAAGTGCTAATAAGAGATTATATTTTTAAAAAACGCTTCAAATAAATTCTAATTAAGCAGTATTACCTTACTTAAAAGCGCACACACACGCACAGCCAAATCTCATTTGTAATTGGTGATATGGTTGAAATCATTAACTTCCACTTTCAAACGTATTTTCAGTTGCCTGGGAATTGGACACTTTGTGTCTGCTGAATGACTGCTCTGAAGGAGTTGAGTAACTCGTATTTCACCTGAGTAACTGACTAGCATGGGAAGAGACCTGCTGTTTTCCTTCACATATTTTCACCATATATGAGGAAAACAGATGCTATTGCTTGGGTTTATAATCAGATATGTCAACTGCTTCCTTATTTATTCATGCTGGTTGGCATAATTCAACGTGGAGCATCTTTCTTCCGGTGTGAATTGTTTGTTACGGGGTAGTCAGTAGAAGATATTTTAAGGGGAAAGGATAGTTTTCTTCTAACCACAACATCCATTGTATTTGGCTTAAGTATTTCGTACTCCTGAGATTTCAGACTTCGGGTGCACGGGTCCCTGCCCTGCCGCCCCCGGTTAACTCTGCCTACAGGTTTCCATGTGGACCCAGTTGGATGATACTGTAAGATACACACATATGAGCATTTGGGAAAATCCTGAACTACTAATATATTGACAGGATATCAGAATAAATAATTCTTGATCATTTGCATCTACATGAGCTTTCTGTCACTCTCAATTTTGAAGGAAAATAGAATCTTTATGTTTCACTCATTCATGCAATGAAAATGTAGTGAGTTCTTACCTGTAAAATAGGTGAGTCCAACCTGGCAGTTGAGAATGTGTGCTTTGAAGTCAGGAGATTTCAGTTCCAAACCTGCTTTGGCGCTTATTGGTTTTGTCACAAGGACGTGTGTGACCTGCCCACGTCAGGCTTTGCAGCCTCACCCACAAAATCAGGGATCCTGCCGCCCACAGTTACGGTTGTGAGAGGGTGAAGATTGTAGGCGTACAGGGCTCATACTACATGCGAAGCACACGGCAAAAGTTATGCCTCCTTGGACTTTATTATATGCACATACGTAAGTTGCTTGTAAGTTATCCCTGCTTAGACTTTATTATATGCATAAATATAAGTTGCACATAAGTTATCCCTCCTTGGACTTTATTATATGCATATACATAAGTTGCATATAAGTTATCCCTCCTTGGACTTTATTATATGCGTATACATAAGTTGCATATAAGTTATCCCTCCTTGGACTTTATTATATGCGCATACATAAGTTGCATATAAGTTATCCCTGCTTGGACTTTATTATATGCGTATACATAAGTTGCATATAAGTTATCCCTACTTGGACTTTATTATATGCATATACATAAGTTGCATATAAGTCATCCCTGCTTGGACTTTATTATATGTGTATACATAAGTTGCATATAAGTTATCCCTGCTTGGACTTTCTTATATGCACATACATAAGTTGCATATAAGTCATCCCTCCTTGGACTTTATTATATGCAAGTCATCACTCTTGCACACATTTTGAGATAAAATGATATTTTAGATACTGATGTTGCTGCTAGCCTTAACTTCATTTCTACTGAGAGAGGTGATATATAGGCAAAAGCAAGGCCAGGTCAGGTGTGTGGGGAATGCCCTGCAGGTGTGCAGGGGACCCTGAGGAAGGTGCGCTGCCCAGATGCCCCCACAGGAAGGGCACTGCCAGCTGGGGACTGGCTTCAGCCGGACGCCTCAGCCCCCCGCCCCTGGTGGCCAGCCCAGTGTTGGGGTCATCTTGTCCAGAGCCAGCCAGCCCAGAGAGTCCGTGTCTGAGATGCAGTGAGGTGACACGCAGGTGGCCTCCCTGGCCGGCGGTGGGACAGTTTGATCAGCTGCATTTTCTCCAGGGCAGCCCAGGGGTCGGCCGTGGCTCTGTCCTGCCCGTGTTCAGCTCCTCCCACCGCCGGACCCTGCTTTCTCTCATGGACAGGCACCTCTTGCACCCCAACCTCACCTCTGTCTACTTCCGGAGAGCAGATCTGTGACAGGAAACCACGCGGTCTGGGGACACAGGTGACAAGCGTTCAGACCATGCTTCGCTCCCCTCTGTCTCACACACGGCGGTTCCAGGTCATCACTGGGCCCCTCACACTCACCTCGGGGCCTCTGTCTGGACGATCCGACCTGCAGCCAAGAACCTGCAGGAGGAAGTCTGAGCACCAGTATGATAAGAAGGTTGAAAAGTCAGGGGACAAGCGGTGAGCGCTGAATTTGGTGACAGAGAAAGAGCAGAGAGGGGTAGGCTGCGGACAGGTGCGGGCAAGTGTCGTGACCGGCTTCCTGCTGCAAAGTTGGTTCTGAGAAACGAAATTGAAGGTAACCAATATCAGAACGTCTTCTCTTTGCCACGACTATCAACGTGCCTGACAGGTAGCGGGTCCTTGGTTAGTGACTGGAAGGGGTGACGTGGCTGGAACGAAGCTCCGACTGGCCCGAGGGCGTCTCTCAAGGGGCCCAGGCCGTGCTCTGGGACAGCAAAGCAGACCCCGCCTGGACTGGGAGGGGGCTGTGCACCCCCGCTCTGGAACCTTCCTCCCACCCTGTGCTCCACCCCCCTCTGCTGCAGAAAATAACCATTTTCTTGGAGTTATCTTTATTTTAAAATGTGATTCTGGAAGAATAAACCAATCTTTTTCTCATCGTGGTAAAAAGTACTGCTCCGGCACAAGTGCGACGCTGTGCCCACTAACCAACGGCCACCCACTTCCCCCCAGCCCGTGCCCTGGAACCCGCCGTCCTGCTCTCTGCCCCCAGGTTCTCCGCTGCAGACTGCGCGTAGAAGGCGGAGCGCGCTGTGTTTGCCTTCCTGTGTCGGGGTCTCACCTAACGCAGGGTCCTCCAAGTCCGTCCACGCCATCGCGGATGGCAGGGGGTCCTTCTTCAAGACTGAGTCGTGTTTCATTGTATGTACGTATAGACCATGTTTTCTTTATCTGTTCTTCCTTCAGTGACATTTAGGCCGTTTTCTCATCTTGGCCCTGGTGTAGTAAATCAGTATTTACATCTGGAACAAATGTGTCTAGTAGTGGAATTTTTTAACTGTTGATTTAAAACAAATAGCATGTGTCCATCTCCTTGCGTCTCAGTTTCCCGCCGTGAAACGCGGTTAGTGTCCTACTCTCTTTGGGAGGGTTTATCTGCGTGACACATATCCGCACACTTCTTATACTATAACTGTGTTATTGTCACAATTGCAGAGCTCCAGGGAGTGACGTCTAATCTAAAGGGATATTTCAACGATACGTCAACTTCATTTCAATTTCCGTTATGCTCTTTTATCTTCCTCGTTTCTGGTCTTTTTCACCAACCATTTGGTCTCTGCACATGCCCAGCCGTCCTCCCGGTGGGTGACGGAGCTGTGTACCATGTGATGTGCCAAAATCAATGTGCTTATTCGTTTTCATCATTGGTAGTTTTTGTAAAAGGAAATAGAGGCTCAGGCGGTGCATTTATTAAACTACCCTGCATGACGTCCGCCTTCCTCGATTAGGAAACACAGGAGGTTCTGACTTTCCTGGCCTTGGACAAGGACTTTAATCTTCACAGATTCAATTTTTGCAGATAGGAAATGGGACAATAATAACTTTCCTGTTGTCTAGTCATTTATGATGATCATTATTATGATATCTGGGAGAGTTAGGAAATGAATAAATGACCCGATATTTGTTTTAATTAAGCAATGCATTCGACTTTGATTAGTAACCATACTATTTTCACTCATCTGAACTTCTGCTTAGGGTTATACTTAGGGGAAGGGCTAACACCTAGATTATTTCCTTCCCTGACTTCAGCCATTTGCAGGGCCCTGCTCCCTGTTTGAAGCGGAGAGTAACTGCCATTGATCATCAAACCCAGTGCTGTTCTGCCTTGAGTCCTCTTAGCAGTTTGTTGTCCTTCCTTTTTGACATTACAATTGTTCTTTTTCCTTGTTTGCACCTCTTCCAACATAGTAATAATAAACAGGTGTCTAAAATATAACCTGGAGTCAGGTGTCTCTAGGATGAGTGTCCAGGGTTGCCACAGGGCCTGGTGGTAGAGACGGTGCACAGGGAGGGGACGGGGCAGGCTGCCCCTGAGTGCCCCAAGGGTCGAGGAGAACAAGGCTGCAGACCTATTTGTACCTCTTTTTGCAGACAAGACACCTATTTTTTCTTGAAGAACTTGTGTCTGCACCTTCCCTACCCTCCCAAACAGCAAATACTCTGAAGCCTGGTGCAGTTTCAGACACCTCCGTGTCTTCCCCAGAGCTCAGCCTGGGGCTTTATACCAGGAAGCTACTTATTAAATGATTTTGCTTTAAAATATTAATATTGCTATTTTGGATGCATCCACATTCACATTCAAAATTTCCTTTTACATTAAAAAAAAAAAATCCTGCTGATCAGTAGATGGCAAGCTTGCTACACCTAAGAGCTGAGGTTGGGTTTTCCTGTTAGAAATCTCATTGACATTTTATTCTAAAATATTATTGAAATCTTTAAATTGATAGCATTTAGTTTATTGTAAAACTGACCTGCTAATCTGATAGTTGATGCATTCATTGACCTTAAAATTTCAATCTTTAGATACTGTATTAAAGGAAAATAGAGTTTTTAGTTCCAGCAAACAAATGACACACTTTAAATTGATAAAGTAACTTAGAGTTTTAATTTTTCTTAACTAAATTTTCTCTACTTCCTTTCAAAATATGCTCTATAGTATCTACCCCACATAATTGTTCCACCTGAAGAAACTTATATGTCTGGCAGAAACAAAATGAAGACGCACAGGTCTGGTTTTCTCCTGCTTAGAGAACCATGGCTGTTACTGCACTAACGTAACATCCCCAAACGTGGAGAGAAAGACAGTGAGACACAGTCGCCCGCACAGAAGTAGCAAATAAGATTTCAAGAAAAGGCAAGAGAAATTAAATTCTTAGCAAAAAATATGATTAAGAAAATTAGGAAGCAGCCTCAGGTTGTGCACATGTTAATTGACTATGAACAGAAATGCATTCTGTGGCCTGAGTTGTTTTCTATTTGGTGAGATTTTTCAACAGTCGGATAGCTTGGTCTGAAAAGAAATCATAATTTTTCACTGACAATAAATAGTGGTGATTTTCTATAAATATTTCTGCTGTCCTTTAACACTGAACTTTATACGG
>CM052451.1:22774774-22799582 GCA_028533085.1 Varecia variegata
ATTTCCAAAACTGCATTATGGTTATATTATAGAATCAGAATTAATTAACAATTGCTTAATGCTCCTTCATTTGGGCCATTTTCTGAGTTTTGGAGTGTGGCTTCCCCTTTCTTTCCTTTGTCTCCTCGGCAAATTAATTGTAAGGATTTTGCTCCTAGAGTGTGTGATTTGACTGGATTGACTCAACTTTTCCCACTACGGTCCTCATTTTAATTCATCACCGAGTTATTGAATAATTATTCCTCTAGTGAGATAGTCACTGTTTTATTCTTTACGCATAATCTTTTTAATTCAACAATATATGATTTTTGCCTACTAACTTACTTATTAAAATTGAATGGGATTTCTAGGCATAAAGTTTGCATATATTTGCATAGCTAAATTGGCTCTTAGCAAAATATTACCATGGAAATAAATAATAGTAAATAAAGTCAATTGATTTAATTTTTGAATTTTTAAACTCTCAAAAATAAATAATGGTGGAGTTATTCAAACGTAAAGAGTGTGTGTAAGCTAGAGAATACAAGAATATCAAACAGTCAAGATGGCCCTTTAGTAAATGCATACGTAGAATGTGCACAGTTGGAATAAAATTAGAACAAAGCTAATGCGTGTATGTATTATACGTGTGTGTGTGTGTGTGTGTGTGTATGTATATACACACACAGGGTATATATATTCTGAAGTAGAAAGAATTAGGGCAGTGACATGATGTAATTTGTGAATTCTTAACTTCTTTGTAATAAGGCTGGGAATTATATTAACAGGATCCCCCAGCACTATTTGAGATGAAGCCAGTGCGGTGGGCTCCACACCATGTCCCTGCGGGTCCTGCAATTGCGCTCACAGGAGAACCCGTGGGGGCCGAGGAGGCAACTGCAGTCACCCTCTGGTCCCTGAGTGGCTCTTACTGAGATGAGTCACCACGGACACCATGGAGGTTCAACACCCGGGGACACCTATAGATTTGGCAAAGGACAGTGTGGTCAATCCCAGGAAACTGGTAGTCCCAGGTTCTCTGAGACAGCCTGGCACTTCTCCCATCAGTTTCCTACCCGACTGCTGCCACCACAGTTGCCGCCGATGGAAGGTGGGCCCGGGGCCACCACATCGTGGCCGGCACAGGGCTCCCAGGTCCCCTGGGTAGACGGGAATAGAGAGACCTGTGGCCACAGGCCAGCCGGCAGGACTCTGGCATCGTGACAAAGAGACGTCACAGCTTTCAAATATTTCAAATATTTCAAATCAGACCTGCCCACTCTCACCTCCCAGTTTGCCTGCTGGAATACCTGCTTTGTTTGGTTTGTTATTTCTTTCTAGAGACTTTGGTTTAACAAGAAAAATAACATTTCCTGGGTACCCATAATATTTAAGACATTGTGATATATATATATGTAAAATTTTTATTTTATATTAAGTTATTTATACAGTTGGCCCTTTGTGTCTGTGAGTGCCACATCCCTGGAGTCAATCAACCATGGATCAAAAATACTGGAGGAAAAAAGACGGGTGGTGGCATCTGTGCTGAACACACACAGACTCTTTGTGCCTTGTCCTTATTCTCTGAACAATACAGTATAACAACTATTTACATAGAATTCATACTGTATTAGGTGTTATAAATAATCTAGAATGATTTACAATGTACAGGCAGATGTGCATAACTTATATGCGAATACTATACCACTTTATGCAAAGGACTTGGGTATCTGTGCATTTTAGTATCGTGACCCGGGGGAGGTTCTGAAACCGATGTGCCTCCAATACTGCAGGATGATTATATTTCTGTTATATATAATAATACATCCATTTTATGGATTATATATTTCTATCAGATACTACATAGTCATATAAATCATAAATACTATATTAATGCATATAATAGAATATTGTATAATAATTATACCTATACGATCTCTCGTTGACAATGCTTTGAAAAGGGAGTGCTGTTTTGCCCATTTCTCAGGCAGGAGCGGAGGAACCCAGAGAACAAAGATTCAAATCCAGCTGTGACATGAAATTCAGGCCCCGCCAAAGGCCATCTGTGGAGCAACAGCTGAAACACTTGAATGTATCAGAGCGATGCTCATTGGATAACTTGGTTTTATAATTCCTTTTCTCTAGTCGTGTTGTTTTGAAAACAAAACTAGCATTTCAAAAATTAGGACCGAGTATTTTAGTTGCTTTGTACCAAGAACACTAAATCCTATTAAATGAAATTAACGTGGAGAGAAGCCCGGCAGAGAAAGAGGTTAGAAACAGTTTCAATTTTGTATCTCCTCTAAGAAACAGTAACATTTTTTTAACAAAGAAGGAAGCCACAGGTGGCTCTGGGTAACTGTTTAAGTAGTGTAAATCCAGCTTGGTGTTTTGCAGCAGGGACGCTGGACCCAAGGTTCTCTCCTCCTGCCGTGGCATCGGCACACCTGGCTGGCGGTTTGTACCGGGGTGGCGGGGGGCTGGCATCTGCGCCCCTGGCCTGGGATGTGCAAAGCCTTCCCCCAGGCAGTCCCATCCTGAAATAGAGACTGTCTGCAGGTACACAGTTCGAGTCTGTCTTCTCTGAAAGACCACAGGCGCCCTGCGGGGCAACACAGTAACCCCAGAACACTCTCCCATGAGGAGCTGTGCTCAGGTGCACACCTTAGGTTAAGGCAGATCTGGGTTCCAATCCTGGCTCCACAAACCTCTAGAAGGATTGAGTAACTGCCTGAGTGCCTTAGAGCTCAGCTTCCCCATCAGTGCTGGGCGGCGGGAGGATCCCAGTAAATGACCTCTGGGGTCGTGGCCATGCTGGTTACAAAGTGCCTGTCACAGGCCGGGCGCCCAGTAAGCCCCAGAGAAGGCTCAGCCGGACGCGTATAACCGTGCGCTTCAGTGGTGTCCGACTCAGAGATCACTCCATGACAAACGCGTTGGAAACACGAAGGAGTGAACTTTCTAGGGCTTACAACAATCACCTGCAGCGTAGAAGCTGATCTTAACAACTTTAAAAAATCCAAGTAAGCATTTCTCCCTTTCAAAACTGTATAACCATGAACAGAAACAACCCATGAGAAGCCCCTGCTAAGCGATGTTTCCGTCTTGCTTTGCAACAGAGAACGTCAGTGTTGGAATCTGCCTTTGTGGGAATCAAATCCCTGCTGCAGGAGACCTGGGGGAAGTCATTCAGATTCCCGTGTCTCCATCCCCAGGTGGCAGAGGCACGATCCCGTCACAACCCGCAGGGCTGCAGTGACGGCTGAAGGCGCCAGAGCCCGGGAGGGTCTGCAAGACGTCGGCTCATTCACATCAGACACCGTGATGCGAGATGTGTCGCAACAGGTGCTGCTTCTCCATTGCTGTGCATGCCAAGGATCACAGCGGGTAAGTTCCCCAAAGACACAGCAGTGTGGCGGCAAAGCAAAGATTCTCACAGCAGCAGGTCCTCTAGTCCCCAGGTGCACACTCCCTGAACTGCCTTCCCTCCCCCGCTCACGCATCAGGATAACTTTCCACCCCGCACCTGGGCACCTGGGGCCGGGAGGGTTTCTGGAGGCAGCTCTTTGTTTTTCACAACAGAGAACGACCCACACGAGGTGGTGTCACTTGCTGGGCAGCACAGGCTGCTCTGCAAGCTCCCCGAGCAGACGGGCGCTGCTTGGCTGCAGAAGCTCATTTATAACTTAGCAGGAGCCTCTTCCACAAACGGCAGGTGGGGACTTTGTTTCTAGCACATTTAGAGAGGCGTAAGCAGTGATTGGAAAGTGCAGGCCTGGCCTTAAGGAATGTGGTCCCTGACAGAGACCCCTGGTGAATGGCAGCCAAGATCGGGCTGTCCGGGAGAGGGGCTGAGGCTGAGAGCAGAGGGGAGAGATTCGCCTCCCGCCCTGCAGTGAGACTGTCTGCAAACCTTCCCCCTCAAGGGAGACGTGGGCAGGGAGTGAATTAGAAGTGGTGAATTCTGAGCCCAGAGAGTGAGATGTGCCCGTAAGAACAGCAGGTGCACCTGAGGCAGACGGACATGCAGGAGTGAAACACGGAGACACAGGTCCTCACATGCCCCCAGCACGGACCCCCTGCCCCAAAGCCTAATATGATACGAGAGGTAGACATCCCCACTGCTCTACATTCAGAGGGGTCTTTTAACCTATTATCTGTATTTTTAATTTTAATATCTTATTTTTATATTTATCCTGATAGCTATAAAGTAGGATGTTTTCCTTACTTTTTATTATTTCAAAATATTTCCAGGGTACAAATGTTTTTGGTTGCATACATCACTTTTGTTATGCTTGAGTCAGGGTTCTACATGTGCCCATCACCCAGATAGTGTTCATTATACCCGTTAGGTTTCATTAGTTTTATGCTAACCCTCATCTGTGCCACCGGCAAAGGTTCTAACACCTTAATACCCTGAGGAAGAGGAAGATCAGCTTAAACGGATTTACCAGGAGCTTGTGCTGGGAGAACTTGCTAACTCACAGCATCAGCAGGACAATGTGAGCGTCTCACATCTGGGTCACCCTTAGGAGCAAGATCGTCTTTCTAATAAGGGATGCGGATTGGTTATAAACAGCCTGCAGGACAGAAGACGAAGTTTCAGCCCAGGACATGGCAGAAAGTGTCCAGGTCCTGGAAATCAGCAACCAGCACTTCACACGGCCAAGTCCGCTCACCCACCAAGACGCCAGCGAGCCCAGTAGGGAAACACTCTCGTTTCCAGACGGCCACCCGAAGGGACCCAGAGGACATGTCATATGAAAACGGACCCTCATTGTAAGACACTTTTTGGCCAACAACGTAAAGTAATTGTCAACAGGTAATTCTTCTACTAAACGACTAATACCTCTGGGAAACCTGCACAGCCAAGGAGAAGGTTGATGGGGGATGCAGTTTGTGTTTTGAGGGTCCCCGCAGTGAAACGCCTCAGTGAACGTTAGGAGACCCGGCAGCTCCGCCCGCAACACGGTGACACTGCCGTCCCTTCACGCTGCCTCCGAGACCAGCTGCGTCTGACCCAACACAGGGTGCAGAGCCATTGCTCCAGCTAAGTGATTGGTTGATTTAAAATACAAAAGAAGATCTAAGCTGAGAAGAAACCCAGTAAGAGCAGAAAAACGCATGCTGGGTCTCCTTGTAAGCAGGGAACACTATGTAAAATATTCATCGTTTCTCTAAGTAGGTTTTGAGCATCTATTTTGTGCCGAGTTGAACGCAGGTGATATAAATGACAAAAACACCGAGGTTGTCCGCGAACTAGAACATAGGGAGGAAGGAGAGGAGCGGATGGAGGACCAACCACGACAGAGCACGGTAATCCTGCTGCGTAAATTCACTGACAGAGATGGCCGTGGGGACATGAAAGGACCAGGAGTCGGAGGAGGAATTTTATAAGTGAGCTGTGAGCCGTATTTAAAGGGAGGACATGTTGAAAGAGAGACGGATGAAAGGCATTTAAAGCAAAGTAGGCAACATGAGCAAAGGAATATGTTTATAAATATTTCTGTTCGTAAGGAAAAGGAAAACATTCACAAGATTTCAAAGGCTGCCTGTGGTATAGGTCTCCTAAAAGATGCTTCGGTGTAACTACATAGGAAGACGTGGAAGAAGACATTGTTTTACATACTTTTCAAGATGTAGCATTAACATCTGAGTTAAATAATGACTCACCTAAAGGTTTCTAGCTGAAAGTAGAATCGAGTTGACCACAGAGATTTCTACTAAGTTTCAGTAACACGGAAAATTTAACATACTTCAAGGCATTCATTTCTCAGATGTTCTTAAAGGAGGTGCGAATGGATTAAACTTGCTGAAATCCTTAATCAAGTACGATTGTTACAGGTAGTCACTTGTGCAGCCATTGGCAGAATATTTAATTCCTTATATTTATGGGTAGGAATACGTGAGCATGAATATATCAGGAGAAAGGAAGGCCTGGGAATTCATCATTAAATGTGAGAAAATTCCACCCAGAGGCTGATAATAAAATTATTAAAATATCTTTCAAATTTTTCTTTTAATGCCAAAGTCCTTCTGAAGAGACTGGTTTAAATATTCAACAATGTTAGCAATCTCAGCCTCAGCCATAACTCATTAAACTGTTAAAAACTAATGTACCCCCACATCTCTCTTAGAGCCCCATGCTCCGATTCAAATTATGCCAATCGAGGATTTATTAACATAAGACACGTTTGCAATCAGGTGTGATGGGTCAGGCATCAAGCTGGAAAGAGTTTGAGTGAGTCCGTTTTCGAGGAGCGCAGGGTATTGGTGAGCACGTGGCAGGGTATGTTACAAACCTGCTAGTAAGCCCACCCTGTTAAGCAGGTAGGGTACATGAACCACAAACATAGAAAGGACAAGTTGTAGCTAAAACACTACTAAGTGCAATCCTGGTTGTGCAGCCTGCCCTGTGTCCTGAGACTGAATCCACTGGCCTGTGTTCGGCCCGGGAATCGGTGTTTTTCCAAGCTTTCCACGTTGACGTGCCATCGGAGTTGAGACCCCTGCTTTGGAACAGGAGGGCAGCTGGCCCACCGCCCGGAAGTTGCGAATCATTTAAAGAAGAGACCACATTTTAGAATCTCATAATTTAACTCTAGGCTGGAGTCCTCTCTCCACTCTCTTCCTCATGCTTTTCTGCCAACGATACCAGTGTGCTCCGCACTCGGACTTAGTCACAAATACAGATGACGCACTACCATTTTCCAGACAATGTTACACATTTTTAACTGTTTATTCCTAACAGACATTAAGGGAAACTTCACTGTTATGGAGAAAAGTTAATGAATTTTAGGTATCGGGATCAATCTCAGAGCTGGAGAGGAGATGGAGACAGTGGCAATTAGCATTATTTTAAGAAATCTGGATTTTAAAAGTGAGAAATAAACTGCTAACTAGAAGGAATGTTGCAGAACTAAGAAAAGGTGAGGGTGATTTTTCCGGTTGCTGCAGTGTTGGCATGAGGTGTGTGACTGCACCTGTGACCTGGGGGCGGAACCAGCAGCCTCAGGGACGCTGAACCCCTGAACAAGGAGAACAGAGACGCCCACCTTGGGCAGGTGACAAGGAGGCCATGAGGCATACGTAAATGGATCATTGTCCTGTTGGAATCTTTCAAAATCACATCTTCGATTTCTGTCTACAGAACAATTTGTGTGTGCATATTTGTGGTTACAGGCAAAGATTATTGTGTATCCAATGCGTTGTCTACATCACAGAGAAAGTCATCTATTTCAGAAAAACCTTTGTGTGTCTACCCACCAACATTTTAATAAAACTGATTTCAGCACAAGATGTTGATGAAGAAAGGTAGTAGTTTAAAAGCCAAGAGTAACCTGGAAAAATGCGAGCAGGTGGTCTGTCCCAGCAGGTGCCTCCAGCATTGGACCTGAGGGCTCATCCCCCGGGAACGCACCAAACGCCCCTCCCAGCTCAGCATCTGACCCGGACGTCAATCCCAGAACCAAACTGCTCTCAAGCAAGAAGACTGAAAAACCCCAAGACAGGAACTCGAATATGTAAGAGCTGTTTGAACCAAATTCTTAAACGTGTTAGACGATATTTTCTCTATCGTGGTAGGATTCCTTTCTTGAAGAGATTGTCTTCTGGGTTCACACCAGCGGTGACCTGGCGGGAGCGTGGCCCTGCCCTGGCATCCACAGATCCTCATCACACCACACGCAACCTCAGCACAGACCTCCGAGGCTTGGCGACTTTCCTCTGTTTCATTTCCCTTTGCATTTGTTCTCAGGAGAAATTACAGTGAGGACGCTGAGGGAAGAGAGACAGACAGATGGAGATAGAGACAGAGACAGAGACAGAGAGAGAAAATGGTTTTGCTCCTGGCCCCTAAATAGCTTTGGGCCAAAAACAGTTGCTATAAAAGACGTGATAAGGTGCGGTGCTGTTTTGAGAAGTTTCCTATATTTACATAATAAATCTTTGGGTGAGATTCTTAAAGAGTCCACGGGTTGTAAATGAACCTCTTTGTGTGTCCGTGTGTTTCTATCATTTATGTATCTTAGTTTATAGAATTATTGCATATATTATTAGTTGTAAAGCTGCATAAATGCCTAGCTCAGCACATTGCATGCACATGAGCATAAGTATTTAAAGGAATAAGTAATTATATATATGTGTGTGTGTGTGTATCCCCTGCTAGAAAAAGAAATATACAATGGTAGCGATCACATCTGATATAGCTTCAATTTTTCAGAAGTTAGAACATAATGGATGTTCAGTAACTTTTGAAAAACTTCAGCAGCAATCCCAACATATTCATTTGTAAATTCAATAGTCACTTTTTGCATTCCACATGCTAAGCCAAAAATGCATAAATCTTCTGAAGAGCTAAGAGAATAAAAAGTACAAAAGCAAGCAACATCCTTGAGAAAAAAAGAAAGGTAAACAAAACTACTGTCAAAATACACCACTGTTTGCAATCACTAATTCTAAATGTTAATAGCTCTATTTCAATTTCCAATTCCATTGAATGTTTGTGGGATTAAACAGGTTCCATTTTTATGCACATATTTTATATTTTATCATAATGACTGAATACTAAATGTTTCACTTACTTTGCAAAAATTATCATACACTTTGCGGAATACTTTTAGAGATAAATGCCACCCACAATTATTATTCGGGCCCTAAGAATTTCTGCATAAAAATCTCGTCAAAAACAGTTATTTGCTTTGCATTTGTTGGCATTTTTCTGAAAGCAACTGGAGATGGTGCTACCTTTTGATGGTAGGAGATGAATGTGAAGGTTGGAAAATGAAATCAGCATTCTTCAATAAGGGACCATTCGCAGCCAGATCCATAATTAGATCGGTCCCGCACACTTTCCCCGCACCTCGTAGCCCATAATATCTTCAAAGCTTTGAATATCTTGAGAGAGAATTTCTGTGAAGCTCATTGATCTCTGAGTAAACATTTAAAAACGATTTAAAGTTGGAAATGCTTTAACTCTTTTCCAGATCCCACTCACATTTTATAATTCTGCATGCCATTTAAAAAATTATAAATATTGAAAAGGAACTTGGGGTTTGAAACCAATTATTTATATTAAAATATTTTTCATGCCCTCAAGGAGATTTAAAACACTGGACAGTAAACTACTTTATTTTTTAATTTCAAAAGTCATTCGAAAACCATGAACGCTCCCATCCCAACCTGAAATAGTTCGGAATCATGAATGATGAATAGCGTTGCTGCTCTTCACACCCATAATCGTGTTTCTTTGTGCCTTGTAGTTGTTGATACTCAACAAGGTTAAACCGCAACACTGTATAGTGGTTTCTCTTCATCTTTGAAGTCACCAAATATAACTTTGAATAGCCTGAAGCTGTATATAACAATAAAAGGTTAAATGGAAACATTTTTTTTCTTTTCAGGAGTTTAAAGACACAGTTCGGGGGAACTATTCCATGGCAACCCCATGTCAATAGTTGAACTCCAAAAGGAGTAAGAAATACATACATGACGTTAAAGTGTGCTTAAACCTCATGCTTGCTCTGCACGCATTTGATCTAATGCATTTTAAGGAGGAGAGTGAATTCATAGAAAATAAGAACCATGAAATGCACAGGTAGATATACAAGAAGAGGAGTCACTGATATTCTTAAACATAACCATCAACACGGAAAATTCTCAAAATGGCATAGAAATAGTCAAGAAAAACATTCAGAATCTGGGAAAATGAGAATTTAGTGCTTTTCTTCTCACGTCAATGCACACTCAAAAATGCATTGCGACATTTGTGGAGATAAATATCTCCTGCTGTCCCTTTCTCAGAAAACCGTAAAAGTGACAGCAGGAGCCCGGCTGGGGACTATCTAAGCAGGTCCTGGAGGGAGAGTCGCCGGCAGGAAGTGGCTGAATACCGGCAGAGCGAGGGTGCCCAGTCCCACCGCAGCTGTTGCATCTCAGAACATCATTCCTGCCCACTCTGCTCTCCTGTGAGGGGGACAGACGGGCCGACGGTTTCCCCGTGCGAGGGCTCCTGTTCTGCACGTCTGTGTCCGGGTCTCTTTCGTGGATGTTCTTTCTCTCCCCGCCATCGAGCTCCCAGAGCCCCGAGTGAGCTTTCAGCAGCTCAGGTGGAGACTCAAGAGGGAAAGAGGAGGCCGCTGCACAGCACCCCGCTGCCTGCTCCCCAGAACTCCCTGGACGCCCCCTTCTTCCCTGCAGCTTGGTACGCATGCCGTGGTTCTGTGTCCTGGACGCGGAGAGACATCTGACACGAGCTGCCCTGTCCCGTGTTCTCCGACGCATCCCACAGCCACGGTTCTGTCCGTCAGAAACTGTGACATGACGGTGTCTAGGGGATGGGACCGGAGAACCGGATGGTAATAAAACCACTTAAAAAGCATTTTGCTTCATCTTAACATGCATTTCATTCAGGTAGGTAATCGATGCACATATTAATAAATCCAAACCATCAGAAGATGCAGTTGTGACCTAGCAGACGTGTGCCGTCCGTGCGTCTCAGCTCGCCCGGCCGTGCCAGGACGTCCCCCAGGCCCGGCAGCCCAGCCTGGCAGGGACGTGGGAGCCGAGTTGTTCAAGGAGCTCAGCGCAGGGGGATGTTCACATCTTCCTACGCTGGAGGCTTCAGCGTGGGGGGACTTTAACCTTCAAAGGACCACGGCTAACACCCCAGAAAATCACTGCCGGGAAGAGACCACCTGCAACCTCACTCCAAGGGCTCTTTTGGCAGGTAGGGAAGGTGCGACTCCCCCCTAGGCTTATAAACAGGACCCTTTGAAATTATACGAACTTTTTCAGGCCTCTTAGAACACCATCAATGCTACCTTTTGCAACATTTGCTTCACCAAGTACAAGTTTCCTTTTTGCTTTGTAAACTAATACTGCTCTCCAATTCTGTGAACATTCAGACATTCAGATTCCATGGGTAAAATAACTATTTTGTGCACTGCATATTATATTTTCAAAAACGATTTTATTCTCTGTGGGAATGTTTGCTTCCTAAGAGAACAATAGTTTTCTACAGAAAACACAACAGAATAAATGAGAACTCCCCAGACATTGTGATGATAAAATAAAATTTACAGACCTAGGGCTCTTTGAGCTGATTTCCAGCCACAGAAATGTGCCTCCCACAGCCACAGGTGGCAACAGGGCACCTGCACCTGCCACTGACATCTGTACCTCTGAAGAAAAGAAGGCCGGGGAAGCTGGCTGGACAGACTCCAAAGAGTATCTGTACCTCTAACTATATCTGTAGCTCTAACTATATCTGTAGCTCTATTATATATGTATGCATAATACAGGTACCAGCATCTATACCTGTCTCTGTGTCTGTACCTGTATCCATCTGCCCGACCTTCCCAAGAGAGCCCGGACTGAGCACAGGTCCTGTGAGCTCCTGCCCAGCTCCCCCTCTCTCAGCTGCTCCACTTGAGTTCTTACCACTCCTTGGACCTCACCTTACCCGAGGCAAATGCTCCTGGGCACAACTGTTATGATTAGTTTTTGCAGGTGGTTTGTGCCCTGAGAGAAGCTCAAATATTTATGAGGTCTTTGTTCACTGTTTTTCTAATTAAATTTATGTATCTCCCCTCTGATATTCTCATGTAAAGCCTTCACATTCCTTAACCTGATGTTCAGGTTTCACCTTGGACATTGGCGTTGAAGTATGCACTGACTCAAGGATTCAGCTAGTACTTATCAAACTCGCGGTACAAACCGGGCACTGTTTTATGAAGCTCAACCAACCGTAGCTCTCCCAGCAGCTGTGGGGGTCGCTGTTCTCTCTCCACCTGGGAATCCCTCCAGGGCTCACCTGCCACTGGATGTCGTCTCAGGGATGCTCACAGCACCTGCTGCCTGGACAGATTTCGTAGTCATAAACTCCTGCTCGGTGCTGTGCGGTTGGTGTTGCTCCCTTTGTTATTATTTGGGGAAGCGTGTTTTTTGCCTGTGAGTATAGAATCATCTTCATATTTTTCTAATTGCACTTAAATTCAGTCTTGCTTCTTCTGAAACGAAATCACTATATGTTCCTTTTATTTCCATCTCTTCTCGGAGCAGTTATGCAAAGATTTGCTGAAAGAGAACCAGCTAGCACTGAGGTAGCAAAAGGAGTTTATCTGGAGACACCTGGGTGACCTCCTGGGTCCAGTCCGTGTGGCCGTTTCTCGACGTCATGGTGTGAAAATGGCAGGGTGACCAGGGTGCGGGAGGCAGGGTAGGTCAGAGAGTCGCTGCAGCTGTAGCCTCTTCCCAAGGAGTCCTGCGAGCAGGACAAAGAGACCTTTGTAACAGAGCCAGCAAATCCTTTAATGCCGACGTAATCTTCCCTGAGCCGGTGAGTTTCAGAGGTCAGATCTCCGAAGACAGGAGGGAGAGGAGTCCAGCGTCTGCCTGCTGAGAAATGGAGCCGGAGCAGTGGGTTTCAAGTTAAATGCTGATTCGCAGTCTCACTGACACGTAAAAAAGAGTTTATCAATGGTTTATTTTTAAAAGCCACTTGTAGTCACTTCCAGGTTGCACTAACGTAAAACATTAGGGACGTCTGAATCAGTGACTCGTGAGTGGTGTCCAAGAGCATCTGAGCTGACTTCACTGTGTACAGAGAAGGGCTGTGTGTGACCTGCCCCTCTCTCAAGGACAGAGGATGGGACACCTTTGTCCCATCTGCAGGGACCCTCAGCTCCTGCTGCAGCACAAGCCAGTCACTGAGGCATCCACCACCTCAGAGACAAAATCAAGTTAACACATCAGTTTCTGCACTTGTAAAAAGTTAAAAGGGAGCAGTGGGAAGGGGGTCGGAGGACATTTATTGAAATGCTGACTCTTTCTGGCCAGTCACTGAAACCTCCCTGTTTCCTGTCTAGGAAGCCGACTCCATACTCTCTAAGTTCTAAGTATCCCAGAAAACCGAGGAGATGGTCCCAGGGGACAGGCTGTCCTGGCGCTGCCCGGGGGGCGAGGTCAGTACGTCCTTGTCGGTTCACAGGGCTGAGGCTTCTCCTCCCAGGCGGAGCACATGCGTTCTTGTCCTGTTCACTGGCTAGTGCACAAAGCAAGTGCTCAGAGACGTGTGAATAAGTATCAGTAAATCCAACCAGCGAGTGCAGGAAAGCACGGAGGTGAGGGGCTGGTTTCTGCGACTCTACCAGGCAGGCCCACGGACGCCATAGGGGCACTTGTCCCCCGTTCTGTTCACCAAGCTTTGGTGGGTGCAGACCAGAGCCCCACCCCGCCCAGGCCACCCTCGGGGGCCCCACACTGGATCGAGAGGGGTCTGAGGTCGAGAACACCTGGTCCTTCACCTGGGAACCCGCACACCAACACGGGCTGAAAACAGAGTAGAAACTCCACACACGTTTGCTGAACAGAAATATTAATAAAACAAAGTTTTAAGTCATGGGCTCGAAAACCAAGGCACATCATGTGTCATATATCAAATATGTCAAATATCTGATGCTTTATTAACATTTCACAATGAAAATATTGACTACGTATCTTACGAAAAACCATTCCTCAGAAACCAAACAACTTTTATACCTTTACTTTTTGAATTCCACCCTGTTGTGTCCTTTATTAACTGGGTTCAGTTAATGAGGGTTATTACACAACCACACAGAAAGGGAGCCAGGCACAATTTCAATAATCCCCAGGCAGAATTTCAATACCAATAAAAACTGCTGCCAGGTGAATGATAATGCAGCATTATCCACAGACTGACTTGGAAACAGAACACAAGAGAGATAAATCTAGAAGTGTAAGATATAATACATTCCACCTATAGATCATATTTATTGCAATATATAAAAGCAACAGATGATTTTAAATATGGTCTTCACCCCATGAGCTGAATAATTCATGCCTTTCAAGTTTTATGTGGGCTTCCTTGAATCTTAGGACTTGTATTTCAGACTATCTTAGCTCTCCTTAAAGAAAACAAAACAGCACCACAGAGAAGATTTTTCGCTATTGTTGTGCTTCTCCTTCACTGAGAAAGGCACAAGAGCTCAGGTTTATCCCCACGTCCTGCTACCACTGTTTTCTTGATCATTGTTTCCGTCCACTGGTGTCTCAACCGCAGTTCAATCTTTCAACACGTCACCTGGCGTCATCACTCCATCGTGGCCCGCGGATCACGTGAAACCACAAAGGTTGGAGAACATGACTCAGGTCTGCGTGACGCGTCCATGGTGCCCACGGAGTTGCACACACGCAGAGCTGCTTAGCGGGTACGCACCACCGGTGCACACCGTCACATAAATAAATGTGGCAAGAGTGCGTTGCCAGTGTCTGCCAACCTTGTAACGTGAAGGAGAACAAAGGAGTGTGGGAAAATGGAAGGAAAATCAGAAAATCGGTGCATATTTTCCAATGTCCTTTTCATTCAGCTGACAGTCCTTGGAGAATTTCCTTCTGCCAGCCTGAGCGTGAATCACCTTTTAGCGTCTGGCTTTTCCGTGGCCGAGGCACAGACCCTGGGGCGTGGCAGGTGTCCAGGTGCAGCCACACAGCTACACCCTTTGCTCCTCCAGGCTCAGGGGCCACCGTGAGCCACGAGGTCCCCCCTGGAGATGGCTTGTTCAGGTGCCAGACAGAGCCGGCACCTGTGAAATTCGGCTGCGTGCTCTTGTCAACAACAAATGTTTGATCCACAAATGCTTGACGGATACTCGGTGCCAAAGCCACATATATGCTAATACATCTGCGGTTTCAACTGGGCTTTCAGAAACTTTGCATTTTGTTAAGTTGTGCTCATGAAGTCGGAATATTTCTCTCCCTCCCTGACGTTGCTGGCAAACACACACTACGTGGTAATAAATGGAAATTTATTCTTATTTGAATATGGAAACCGTTCCCAATCCCCAAATATATAGTCAATAGAACCATCAAACAAGCCACTCGAACTGGATCACCATTTATTTTTCGTTCTAGTTTTTTCTTTAATTTCACCATATTAAAATTTTATTTTCCTCTTTATGATTTGACGTTAAGCATTTCCCAAAGCCTAATAAATGATTTTATCTTGTTATTGATGTACAGTTCACTAGAAAATATTTTATGAACATTTTGAAAATCAGTTCTTATCTTTTTTGTCTATTTTATAACTATCTGAATTTAATGAGAATGAATTTTAAAACCATGAAATGAAACGAAGGTGAAAGCCATCACTTACGGATTTACATATTTCCTTTTGATTCTTTTAAACTTTGCAAGGTTTTATTCAGCTCAATAAATATATAGCAAAGTCTCTTTGCAAAGCCCCACTCTGTGTGACAGATACAGAGAGGAATAAGACGGATTCTTGGCTCTAGGAGAAAAGTCAGCATGACTCAGGACTTCCAGCTGCCATCGCCAGGAAACCATTCCCCCCGATGAGGAAAGCTAGACTAGCCGGAAAGTTATTCCTAGAAGTCTCGAAGGCATCAGAGCTAACACCATAGGGAGGAATCACAAGCCCAGAGCCTTGGGGCGGATGGAGGCTGAGATGCAGGAGCCCAGCGTCTGTGGCAACCGTCACCCCGTAGCCACCAGCCAGCTCCAGGGAGGAAAACTCCAGGTCCGAGCTCCACCTTGAAGCATGAAAGGAGGGGACACAGGAGCAGAGCTGAGGGTGGAAGGGGAGCTCCTGTCAGTTCAGATGGAATCCCAAAAGCTCTGCATTCCAGGGGTAAAAGAAAACTGGAAACAGACACCCATTCTCGGGTAGCGAAGTTTGGCATAAAAATATCTCAGACTTTGACATGGGATGGATTAGATCCCAGATGGCTAGTGCTCCTAAAAGCTTGGCAGAAGCAAACATACAGCCTCTTTGAAGGAATACAGCACCCTAGACATCAATTAATTTACCGTATAATAAAATAATTAGCCAAGTGACAGATAAAAAATGAATGCTACAAATGAATGAATGATTGGAAACACAGATAATATAATAGGACCATATGAGTTCCTATTACTGGCATAGCCAGACAACAAATAAAATAGAATGAGGTCATTATATTTACTAAGTTTAAGGAGAAAATAGAAATTTGGCAAAGAAGTGAACACTATAAAAAAAGAAAATCGTGACAGTAAACAACTGAAAGACAAACTAAGTAAAATCAGTAACCTGAAGTGTAAGTTTAACAGCAGATTAGACAAAGCTGAAGAAACCATTTGTGAACTGGAAAATATCTCAGAAAAATAATCAGGACTAAGCAAGGAAATATAAAAAGATAGAAAACTTTTAAAAAGGGTAAGACACACAGTAAGGTCACATCACGCTAAATCATGGAGACGTATTGGACAAAGCAATTTTCCACATGCCTGTCATATCTCACAAAAACAAAAATTAAAATCTAACTGTAACAAAAATGTTGTAATTTACCTTGTCTTTAACTCATAGTGATTGATAAATATCATTGTCAAGATGAATATTAATTGGTCCCAGAAAACTATGTCTAGAATATAAAAATAACACACAGTGAATTAATAAGTATAAGGAGGAGCATGAGGTGTTGTCTGGGGTAACTATAAAACCTTTCCTGCAAACCAGGGTGTGTTTTAGTCTTGGTGCATGATCACATCCAGAACACCAGGTGCATCGAGGACATTCCCAGCAAAGCCAGCAGTGACGGTCACCCCAGCCATAACAAAGAACACTTTAACTTGAAAAGCGGCATCAAGTTGATAAAATCTTTAAGAACCTTTTATATTGTGCGAGTCGACTCATAAACCTGAAACCCAGCTGACGCATATTGTCATAGACGTCAGTCATAGACGCATCAAAAATTTACGAATCAAATACATTGTGTCAATCACTGTGCTCATCTCCGGGAGTACAAAACAGTAAATAATACATAGACTTGTCCTTGCCTATTACATGGTTTGTTGGGAAGGAGAAATATACAAACCAATAATGACAACCCACTCGGATAAATGCACAAAAGCCAGTAAGAGCGTTGCTATTTCCTGAGTTAACTATTTTTCAGAACAAAGCCTGAAAGCTAAAAGTAGAAGTGAGGTGAATATCTTAAAGGAAGCATAGCTTAAAAACTAAGGGAAAGGTAGAAAAATAGCGTAAGCGCGAGGAAGAGCCTTCTAGGGAGAGGTGAGTGGAGAAGCGGAAAGGCCACCTGAGCTGAGCCTCAGGATGTCTGGTCCCCACCTGGAGCTGCAAGTGTCAACGTCAACGGTGGCTTCTTTAAGTCTGGATCTTGCTTTAGTTATGTGCGAGTATTGCATTAGTTCTCCTTGTCCTTAATTATCCCTGCAGATTTTACACAACCTAGACCAAATCTCTTCTTATATGCAGTGATTTATAAAGTATCTCAGTTCTAAAATCTTGGGCTTTGGTTCTTATGCTGAAGGTATAAGAGGCTCTTGAGTTGGTTTAGAAAAAAAAAATCTGATATTCTAGAGTCTCAGAAGCTGCGTGTAAAAGCTACCATTATTGTTACTAAATAGGTTACAAACCTCATGTAAGTTTCCAAACCTCCATTTCATATTCTGTGAGATGGGGCAGCCAGTATTCACTTCCTTGGATTGTTTAGAGGATTAAAAAAACTGATGTATTTTGTATCGGCACGTCTCTAGAAATCAGTCATTTTATCCCCACAAGAAAACTGAATCATTTAATACTTATAATTATTCTTGTTATACCATACGGCTAGGTTCAAATATTGATTTTTATTCCCCAATGATTGGGGTGGTATTCGTTAAAAATAATAGCAGTAAGGTCTCCAGTGAGCAGCCTAGCAGAGACATCTGCCTATTAACCACCCGACAGAAGCCTCTATCGTCAAATGCCATAAATACAGGAACAGAAATAGAGAAAATGAAAATAAAACTAGGTAATTAAGGTTCCAACAACGAAATTTTCCATTGCTCGATAAGTGAAGAATGCCAGCTTGTGTTTGGTCTTTGTAAATCAAATCAGCCCGAGGCCGACACACCGGGTCAGCTGTAAGTCGATACCGGTTACCTCTCATTATTCCTCCATTTCCCATCGATGACTCTGGCCGGGCGTCGCGCAGTGGCAGAGAGGAGACAGTCTAGGCCTGTGTCCCGCGTCTTCCTCCTGCGGCCCTGGGGCACCCCTGGGTGTGAATGGGGGGGGGGGGGGCTCCAGGCCCTGCACGGGGTCCGTCCCAAGGAGGGGGCGTGTGAGTGCCAGCAGGTGTGCTGAATGCCAGGTGCCGAATGCTTTGCAAACATCATCATTTCATTCTCACAAACACACCCGAGACCAGCGGATGGAGATTCAGAGACGCATCAGTTGCCCCGGGACCAGGTGGGGCGTTGCACAGGTGGGCTTCCAGCCCCGGTCACAACTCCAGAGCCCCACATGGGCAGCGGAGCCCCTCGGACCACACCCAGGCCCCCAGGGACCTTCTCCCCACCTCTGAGGTCCAGGTGCCCCACCTGGCCACTGCCACCCTGTTAGATCTCTGAGAACACCCAGCACCTCCTTCCGGGCATGTCTCCGCCCTCCAAGCCCAGGTCTGAGGGGATCGTGTAGGTTTGTCTCGACTCAACAAGGTGACCAAACCCACCCAGGGTCCCCAGGAGGGGCCCACGCCTGAAGGTCCGGGGTCTTTCCAGCGACAGGGAGGGGAAGAATTCCGTTCATGCCCTCTCTCCCGAAGGATCTGCTCCCGCACGAACAGGACGCGTCGGTGCGGCGGGTAATTTCAGTGCTGAATTGTTAATCACCACCCTGCCTCGGAACGGCTCCCTGGCTCTGGATGACAAAGTCATTCCGGAGCTCCCTCGCTGGCAGCTGTGTTAGCCTCCCGGTAGCCCTTTTTATTTCTCCATAAAGACTGGAAAAACAACAGCTTGGATTTATTGCTTTGAATGCATTAAGTAGACATAAACCAGGAGGACATTTGGTGTAAAATGTACAACTGAAAAATGGATTCCTGCAGCCCCAGTTGCCGTGCGGTGTCTGGGTGCCCTTCTGCTGGGCCAGCCTAAGTCTCCTCCGTGAACCTCAGGACGTGGCTGGTCTCGTGGTTCCATCCACGAAGCTGCGCGTGTCTGGGGCGGACAGGTGGAAACACGTACGGCAACTTCCTGTTCAACAGATTAACTTTGTGACATTAAAGAAACGCATTCTAAGCTTTCTTAAAATTCTTCAATGAATGCATATCAGAGGGTTGATTTTCTTTTTAAAAATCCTTGTCAAGTTATTTAAATTATTCAACAATATTTTAATATACTTAGCACATCAGGGGAGTAGAGGACTATGAACACATTTACAAGTGAATACCTCTTTTGAAATAAAATTGTGATGTGATACAGGAAAAAATGCAAAGTTATAACCCCAGAGTCTTGACGATATTTTTATTAAATAAATGACTAATAAAATTCAGTATTTCCAAACATAGGTTATTTATGTCCTTCATTGTCGTGAGTGTCGGATGAGGGATGCTGTGGTTTGACTGTGTCCCCCACAAGTCCATGTGTTGCAACAGAAAGAGACTAAGACAGGAGGCTAGAATTAGAGTTATATTTAGAAATAATTATTATTAATAACCTTGGCACCTGTTTCTGTGATTTTTAAGGAGACCGCAGGTAATCAGAGGGTGGAGGACTGGACACAGAATACTTGCCCCAAAGTGCACATGTCCCTTTGTCAGGACACCCGGGGATCACAGCTGCCCTGACTGCAGCAGGGAGAATGTGGCTGCATCCCCGGTGTCTGCCCACGATGCTCGTCACCGAGACAGTCGCGTCACTTGCGCACCAGGCTGCAGCTCCGCGTAGCGTGCAGCGGCCCAGACCTGCCTCTGGCTCTCGGCCGGGCACCCTGAAGGGCTCCCCAGGATTCAGCGACGCTCAGGCTGCACCTTCTGAGCTCACACGCGACGTCACCCTGTGTCTCTCTGGTGGCACGCGGGCTTCTTTCTGTCTCCTGTTCTGTCCTTCCTTTGTTCCCTTCTGCTCAACGTTACATCCCTCTCATTCATTTTTATGTGATAAAATGTATCTTTTCGCCTCTTGTTCTCTGTAGCTCTCATCTTCACTGCCAAGTTTTTATGTTATCAGTTTTTCTTTCTCTTCATTTTTCGTTGGGTTGCATTTTTTCAAGGAGTCGTTTCTCTCCTGGAATCTCTTCACTCTTGCTGCCTTCTCGGTCACGGCTAAGTCAAACCTTCGTGGAAATCAACCAGGACAGAAGGAAAAACACGGTGCACGCAGGCAACACGGAGTGGAAGGTACTGACTCCGGGGAGTCAATGCGGAATTTTCTTTCAGCACACGGAGTTGGGTGAGGTGATGTGTTGTCGAATGAAACAGTCCTGGACACAGTTTTGGGGTAACAAATGACAACTCTGAACATGGTGCTTGGAATACATACTTTCTAATTTCTCTCAGGGTCACCAATCATTTTAGAATACATTTTCCTCCTATAAGACATACTCAAAAGGCAACAGATACAATATACATCCTTTAGCTGATGTTCTTTCAATCCTGACATGAAATCAAATATACAGCTTCCCTTCCTCTTGAAGGAGAATTGAGATACTTGCAGCATTTCAAAGATCCAGATAAAATATGCATTTTGATTTAGTAATCCCTTTTTGTTTGCTTGTTTATTGTACTTGGGTTTTACAAAAAAAATGGCTTTCCTTGTCTCATTTTAATCTTTTTTTTTATTATCATTCAGTTTCTTTCTTATTCTTGCACTCATTATAAGACACTTATATAAAACTTTTCCTCAAAGGAACTCAAATAATATTCCAAACTTAAATTACCAAATAGACATTAATCTCCACAATCCCCATGTGGTAGCCAGAGCTCCAGTGATTAAAACAGGGAATAGGTATAGTGCGAGAGCTTACTCGGAAAGCACTGCTCTGGGAAAACAAGAAACAAAAGAAGTCACGAGTTCACTATTTCAATTGCAAAAAGAAATTATGAGATTACAACCAATTCTCTGAGATAGTTATCTCAAAACAAGCATGAATTAAACCTAGTCGCTTACAAAATCTATATCTCTAAATGGAAGCTATTTCCAAAGGAAGGAAATATGTTATGATTATCACAAATGCAGCCTATATTTTGAAGGACTTAATATTTTCATCTATTGGCATTTACAATCCCATTTGATCTTGAGACACCATTATGGGACTGACATATGCATGTGGCCGCATATTAGGGAAAACCCACACAGGAGAGGCTCTGATGTTTATGGAAGTGTTCTCTTTCCTCATATTGCACGAACTCCAGAGGGAGAAGATCTGGAACTGCCCCAGCTGCTGCATGAAGCCATCTGTTCTCAGTTTCCCTTTGCCCTGGCCACGCTGCCTCTTGTGACATGGGACTCTATTCTCATGTTCCAAGGTGGCAGCTGTTGCTCCATGTGTCACATCTGCATTCCAGGCAGGAGAAGAGAGTGGGACCAAGGGCAAGGATAGGCAGGGCACCTACATCTGGTGCTTTGAAAACTATTTTCCTGCAAATGCACACACTGGTCTATATTTATATCTTGTTGGTCAGACTTGTGTCAAACGGTTGCCTCTTGATAAGAAGGGGGCTAAGAAATATGGTGTTTTAACTGGGAACATCTTAAATTTGAAGTACATGGAGTTCCCACTGATAACGTACAAAGGGAGAATTACAGTGTGGGGGAAAATAATGGTGTCTTTCCAAAGGGATGAATGTTCTGAAAATGCCCTGGGCTAATCTGCATTGCATAATTTTAAAAAAAAGTTCAACCAGTGGTGGGAGGGACTGATTAGCTTTCTATGGCTTTGGGAGCAGGAGATACCATCTAGCATATGCTGCCTGGACATGTTTCCACAGCAAATAGAAGACCTTTTTTTTGTAGTTATTTCCTGGCGCCCGCAATCAAATGTCCCCTCGAGTGAGGCATCTGGAGTTAAAGTTGCCTGTCATAACATTCAGACTGGGAAAAACCAGATAGAGGAATTTTGACTCTCGGAGGCTGGAGGCTTCACGGCGCAAAAGCTGCTATTAAGTAGGTTCCTTCTGCTGCTCATGTGTTATGAGACTATAAGAGATTATATGAAAAGCAGCCAGGATTCCACGGTGCAGAGGAAGGACTAGGCTTAATTTAAAAATTGTGCAAAAATTTTCCAGCACGCCGTTAGTCATATTAATAGTAATTAAATTCACATTGTGGTTAATGGAAGTCAGCTGTTGTTATGAAACTAGAGTGACACTTGCCACAGCCTGATTTTTAGTTCATTTTGTGTTGCTGTAAAAGAATACCTGGGGAATGGGTAACTTATAAAGAAAAGAGGATGATTTAGCTCCCAGTTCTGCAGGCTGAGAAGTCCCAGGCCGTGGCCCCGTCACTTGGCAGAGAAGGGGACAGGTGCCAAGGGGCAAATCCCCGGGCAGGGCTGGCTGCATTTCCACCCTGTCTCAGGAGCGAATCCAGTCCCAGGAGAACAACCTGGCCGCGCTCACCCCCGAGAGAACAGCGCCAAGCCCCGCGTGAGGGTCGTGCCCTTGACCCAATGCCTCCCTGGGAGGTCCCCACCTGCCACATGCACCTGACCTCTCGCCAACACGCTGCCACTTCTTCAAGCATCTCGACAGCTTTGTGCAGGGAAAACACTTCCACAACCACCAGGATGCAGAAAATGCTTCCTAAGAGTTTGCGGAACCCCAAAGCCTGGATTTTTATACTACAGGAATAAACAATCTTATTTCTCATTGGCAAAATGTGTTGACTGTAATAGCTGCTACTTTGGTTTTTAAAGATGTGTTTGAACCTAGTTATAATGATTTAAAATTCACGGTCCAAAACCACAATTACTTATGCACTGACCTAATACAGAGCTATCAATTTTGCACAACCTGGGGCTTTTATTTTCATTCTGATTTTCTTTGGCCACAAAAAGTATTAAGTTTGAATAGAGACAACATATCAGGTTGTCTTTTATAATTCTTCACTTTTGTATCTGTGCTGTCGCTGGGTGAGTGAGGATGGGCTTTAGTATAATCTATAAATCCCAGAGTTGTGTCTCTAGCCCAGTCTTTCTATAACCTTCTAGACTTTCAAACCAACTTTTTAAACTTGTTGTCCTCCCTCATATTTTAACTCCAGAATCCCATGTCCAACTGCCTACTTCACATTGTGTGTGGATATCTAATAGCTATCTAAAAACTTGGCTTTTAGATATCTAAAATCTAAATTTGGTTATTAGATTTGGTTTGACGAGCTCAACTTCTCTCCCCAAAATGCTCACTCTCCTGCAGCCAGAGCTTGGCAGAACCTCCAACAGTATTCTTGGGTGATTTGACAATGGTATGTTTTAATTTTAAAAGAGCTACAGCTGTCCATAACAAAACTGTTTTGAAAAGTTAGAACTCTTACTAAAGATTAAAGAATGTTAGACTCTCATGGCTACTGTTCTATTTACTTTGCGAATAATGCCTGTTTAAAATTCAAACGCTGTGTTTTTCATCGGGGTTTACATTTTGCTGCAACAAACGCTCTACAGCATCTCCATGAGCCTCTGAGAACATCCGAAACTCAGCAACAGATTAGAGCAATAAGAACTCTGAGCACTTCATAGAACATCATATATAAAGCAGAAATAAGACAGTCATTTTCTGAAAATGGGGAGTTAACCACCTGGGTAAGTTTCTGTAGTCTTCTAGTAAAAGCCAAAGCAATTCCCTGTCTCATTCTTAAAAATGAAAAGAAAAGCCAGGCAAAGCTTTGTTCTAATTCCCAGATTGCTTTCGCTTGTAACTGGGAAAACGCACAACAGACTTAATATTTAGGTTTCATTAGAAAGCTCTTCCTTTGTTTGGTCCCAGTTGCAAGCTTTTAAAGACAGTCTTGAGATAGACGAATTGTTACAGTTCTCTGTTATACCATATTAGAGAAAAATTTCACTGGGAAAGATACTTTTCCAAATTGCATTCAAAGGGTGAGTGTCATAATTTATTCATGTGTTAGGGGAATGGGGCTGTGATAGCATTTGATGAAGCTTAAGCTCATTGGCCTACTCAAAAAGGTCAAAATAGGAATGTCTTCACCAGGTTTCTCTGACTCCAGAGATCCCAGCCTCTTGCAACAATCCGATCCCAGCCGCAGCCTTGGCACATGGAAAACTAAGTCTGCCTTCCTTCCTAGTGGGCAGAGTGCATGTGTATGCTTTTTGCCCATGTGCTTACCTTGAAAGTATCATTTTAAGCCAAAATCAACTCCGAGAAAGAACTGTTTCACTGGGGGAACTTATTATTTCATAGAAAGTGCTATTTTCATAAAAAACATGAAAGTGACATTGCAGGTGAGTTGACTTTTGATCAGCAACATGCTGGTCCGTGTACTTCCACAGAATTAAAATTTTCCAGGACATTGCAATGGGACCCCAGATGTATGTGGCAAATTGTTATACACGTCTTAAGCATGTGCTGCTCAGAACTGACTTCTTCAGCTGCCAACCTGGGCATCCACGGGTGTTTTTGTTGACAGCAATTGCTGCTGCTGCTTTTTAAAGTTTGAGATCTTTTCCCTTTGATTCTTAATTTGAGCATGATTGACACTGTTCAGGCTCACAAACCGTGATAAATTTTTACATATGTTTACGCCTCTGGAACCAGCACAGAGACCAGGATAAAGACCATTTCCAGCACCCCAGACACACCCTTGTCCCCACACCGGACACCCGTGCAGCGTTAAATGCCACCAGTCATTATTTTCCTCTCTTTGCCACACATCAGTTCTGCCAGGTTTTGACCCCCAAGCAATGGACGCAAACCTCACGTCACTTTTGCACTTGGCATCTGTCACTCAACACACTGTATCTGAGATTGGCACTTTCTTTTCATCGCAGGGTACTGTTTCATTACAAGAATGTACC
>CM052451.1:22800082-22821952 GCA_028533085.1 Varecia variegata
CCAGCCCCGTCCCCCGACCGTGCGCATCAGGCTGACTCGTGACGTCACGCAGCCCTGAGTGAGCAGCTGCAGACGTCCTTAGCGTCCCGGAGCTGACGGCAGCAGGACAGGACGATCACCCTGAGCGCTGGGAAGTGAGCCCTGAGCCATTCTTGCCCCGCCGGCCAACCTGCAAACCCCGGGCGAGATGAGGAGCCACAGGGCAGAAACTGAGTCACAAGGGGAAGGAAGCGCCCCTCAGGAGCCACCGGCCAGCGTTTTGTGGGCACAAAATAAGTCTCTGCTGTGCTAAACCACGGAATTTCAGGGTTATGTTGCGACTAAGTGTGTCCCGGCACTATGCAAACTTATATGATGACAGAAACTGGTTTGATTTTCTTTTACCAAACTCTCATGTATTTACTAGACTCGTGCATTTACATGCTTGACATTTTTATCAAAATAGAACACATTTTTATTTTATTTTATTTTATTTTATTTTTTTTTTTTTGAGACAGAGTCTCACTCTGTTGCCCGGGCTAGAGTGAGTGCCGTGGTGTCAGCCTAGCTCACAGCAACCTCAAACTCCTGGGCTCAAGCGATCCTCCTGCCTCAGCCTCCCGAGTAGCTGGGACTACAGGCATGGGCCACCATGCCCGGCTAATTTTTTCTATATATATGTTTATGGTTGGCCAGATAATTTCTTTCTATTTTTAGTAGAGACGGGGTCTCGCTCTTGCTCAGGCTGGTCTCGAACTCCTGAGCTCGAGCAATCCACCCGCCTCGGCCTCCCAGAGTGCTAGGATGACAGGCGTGAGCCACCGCGCCCGGCCCAGAACACATTTTTAGGTGGATGAAGCGACTCTGTGATACCATCCTGGTGGGTTCATGTCATTACATGTGTCCAAAACACGGAACGTACAAAACCAAGAGCGAGCCCCCGTGGAGGCTGTGGATCTGGGGTGATCGTGATGTGTCAATGCAGCTGTGACAAATGCGCCCTCTGGGGGTGTCGGTGTGACAGAGGCTGCGTGTGCCCGGGGGAGGGGTGTGTTAAAGTGCTACCAAGTATGTAGGCGCACGTGGCAAGGGGCACGGTCATCTTGCTTCCCTGGGGACGTGCCGGTGTCACAGTCCCATTCGTAAAGGATAAAGGTGGCCTGGTTGGCAAAGTGATTTTCGTGTCACCACGAGGCAGGAGGCCCCGGCGCTGGCTGCACCCTCCCCGCTCAGAGCCGTCACGCAAAGCTCTCTGCAGCGACACCCACCTCCGCATCAGACACGATCGCTGGGAATTGAGGTCGCACCTGCTGAAATTGCCGGAGGATCAGCCGGCAAGAGGTGTCATTAGGCGGAAAGAGAGCGTGAAATCTGGAAACCAATTCCTGCGCAGGTCGCAGGTCGCAGGTCGCAGGTCGGCGCCTGTCCCGACCGGGGAGACGCTGGGGCTGCTGACGGCTCGCTCCCTCCTCAAAGGAGAAAACGGGGTGTTAATTGCCAGATAAAGCCACCAGCATCCGTAGATTTTATTTTTAAAGAACAGTGTCGGGTAGCCTCGTATCATGAGGCTGGTGTTTTATTTACGTCCGCATCGTGTCTTTAATTCCCCAGGAATCCTGCAAAACAGGAAAGACTGGGGTCCTGTCCCACCGTGGGGAAGGGAGGACGTCTCGGAGGCGCTAAGGGCTTTTCTCGACATGCACAGCGCGAGTCAACGTGCCACCAAGGAGGCCAGGAGAGCCCGGCCACGCCAGGGCAGGTGGGGGCTGCACCGTCCCAGAGAGACCTACGCCACTCCCTGGGGAGAAGGGTCTGCGTGACACCGACCTCGGGGGACAGAATCGTGACCACGGCCCCTGTTAACCGAGCGCCTGTCAGGGCCGGGTGACACGGAGTGTCCTGGGGTCTGACACCCGGCCAGGGTCACTTCCGCAGCTCCCGGCTGCACAGCGCAGAGGCCAAGTAGGAAACTTCCGGAGCCGCCCCCGGCCACACAGGAGGCGGGAGCAGAGCTCAGGGCCAGGGCAGGGGTCGGCACGCTTGCTTTGCAAAGGGCCAGGCAGTAGATATTTTAGATTTTGCACAAGATCTCCGTGGAAACTGCTCAGTTCTGCCGCTGACGCGTGAAGACGGCGTGGAATGGAGCGCGTGACTGTGCTGGCTGGACCCAAACAGCATCACTCACCGCGAAGGCGGAGGCTGGATTTGGCGCTGTGGGCTGTAGCGTTTGGACCCTTGGCGCGAGGCTGCAGGTGGCGCACTGACCCCACCCCAGCCCCCGTCGAGACGAATACCCGACAGAGCAGAATGAGGACGCTCCTGACTCCCTGGGACATGTGCAGTGAAGACAGGGCTCGGGGAAAGCCCTGAGTGGGAAGGTCCCCCCGTCTTGCTTGTGGTCACTAGACACGCAGTTCGGGGAAAGGACCTGCCAGTGGGGCCAGTGGCTCACGTGCTGAGAGATGACCCAGGCACAGTGAGGTGTCGACCATCAGAGCATCAGCTGCAGCTACAGCAGCTGCAGCCAAGAGAACTTTTGATAATTTAGCTTTAATCTTTTCATTGCCCTCCACGTGGAAAAACAATTTCATCTTTCTAAATCTGAGCAACGGAGCATTTGTAATTCTCACATCCTCACCCTAAAGGTTCTCGTCCTAAACAGCCTCACTGTCTGATTGGGAGACGGACGTGTGTTTTCAGCGTATTTCCTGCAGCCCATGGCATGCTTCTACCCCAGGCATGCAAGTCGTTTTTGTTTAATTGAATTCAAGAAAAAAACAATCTTCACTTTTTTTCCACCAATCTAGCTTCCCGGCATACTACTTCAATATTTCATTGCAAAAATAGCCCATAAATATGAAAAGAAGTGGTACCATTGAGAATGTTTTTTTAAAAAATGTTGAGCAGTAATTTATGGTTATTTCTGTAAATAACAGATGTGATGCTGTTCAAATCTGGCTGAAATGATGGCGCTTGAGTCACAGGACATGATTTGTGTGGCTATAATCTGTCCCACCTATGAATCATGTAGCATGATTTCTCTTGCAGGCTGTCCTCCGCTCCACGCTCCAGAACACGAGCATAAATCTCAAAGGAAAAGATACTCTTAAGAAAGCTGAGTGTGATTGAGGATAAATACATGCATATTCATGAAGGAAACGAATAAATAAAAGAGAATATTGAAACGTGGGTAGAAGATGTAGAAACAGTCATCTATGACCCTAAAACCATGACACCAGTTGCTAACTTTGTAGGGAAGTGTTTCTTACAATACAGTTTTGTTTTTTACTTAACAATCCCTGGTTTTGCTCACCTTTGTTTGTTCATTCACACTCTGAAAAACTACTATGCTAAATAAGTCTCAAAAGATGCATTACGATGAATCGTAACTAATCCTTATGATGTCAAACCTAGGATATAGACAGATCATTTTTCCAAATCTATGCATGTATGGGGTATTTTGCTCTGTTTATTTAAACAAAGTACTCATACTATCATTGTTGTATAGCAAGTTGCTTTTCCTTGTACCAGTGTCTCTTTGACAACCCTACCTTTTTATACCCAAATTTCTGTGTGCTCATCTGCACATATACAACTTTGTATTGATGGTTTCATATTGTCAATGCTGTACTTTTTCATGCATTTTTGTTGTCTGTTTCCTCTCTTGCTCCCTAGACCCTACCCCCCCCTGGCATGACACCATCACCCCGACACACCCAGCTCCCGCTGCTCCTCACCTGAAGGAACCTCTCTCTGAATCCCGTGCTCAGCCGGCCTGACCTTCCTCTTGCTGTGCTCAATCACGTCTTTTTCTGATGCTGTGGACTGAGCTGTGTCCCTCAGAATTCCTACGTTGACACCATAATGGTGGGGCCCCGTCCAGCAGGACCTGTGTCCTCACAAGAAGAGGAGGAAAGACGGGGGACTCACGCAGAGGACAGATCCGCGAGAGGGTGGTGTCCCCCACCCAGGAGAGAGGGCTGGGGAGGAACCACCTGGATCTGGGGCTCCCTCCCTTTCCAGCTGTGAGGAATTAAATGTCTTCTGTTTCAGCCCAGTCTGGGTATGTTGTTACGGCAGACTTGGCGCACTGACACACCTGAGTAGCAAAAATATGCTCTTCCGTTTATAGAACACAGGTTAGTACATAATGTTTGCTTTCGTTTTATAAGGTGGCACACCAGAGGAATCTCTGGGGATGCAGGGCTGTCACCTCGTGTTATGGGGCAAAGTTTCACCATGGTTGGGTGTCTCTGTGGTTCTGTCACTGTGGCTACAGTATCATTTCCGTATGTGATGCGATCTGTCTTGTTGCTCACAATTTAATTCGCTGATCAATGTGTTTATTCTCATATGCCAATACTCTACTGACTAGATTGCACTGACTTCGCTGTGTGTTTTTGCCAGGTAAATTCACCCCTCCCGAGATCAGCTATTGCACCTTTTAACTCATTCTTGGCAATTTTGAAGAATTTATTTTCCAAATCCTTTCTCAGACAGTCCTGATAGGGTTTGACTTTGAACTGAATTGAACATACAGGAATTGGGGAAGAATTAATGTTTCTATTACACGAAATCTTCTCTTCCAAGAATCTGGAAAGCCTTCCCATTTTGTCAGAACTTTTTAAATGTTTTTCAAAAAATGCTTTAAGTTTTTTGTATCAGGGCCCTCAGTTTATGTAGACTTATTAGTAACTATGATTGCTAATACTATTGTAAGTGGAATTTTTTTCTCTTTTCCATCTCTAGATGTTTAAAAAATGCTATTGATTTTTACATATTTATTTTGAATATAACCAGTTTAACAAATGTATTTAATTCTAGTTTCTTTCTTAACCACAATCTCTTGAGAATTATACATACACAATCATGAAATCAGCAAAGGGAGATGATGTGATATCTTTTGCACTATATTCACTTGGACTGATTAACTTTGTTACTGCTATTGCTAGAAACTTTTCTTGAAAAATAATGATAATCCTGGGGTGACCCATTAACTCCTGGTTTTAACTGAAATTTTTTTAGTGTTTTGCTGCTTGGATGATAGTGTTTGGTTTTTGCAGCATTTTCCATTAATATCATATCTATCTAAACTTCTTGTATTCCCAATACACACAAAAGTGGGGACAGCCTGCTACATTTTACCAAACGCATCTCTAGGATGCAGTGACACGGTTATCTGATTTCTCTCTTCTGACTTATTGATGAGTGTGCTGTGGTAACAGATCTTCTGAAAATGAACTTCCTTTGACTGTTGAAATAAACCATGACAGGCCTTCGTGTATTACTCCATGAATAATGAATCATATTCTATTTACAAAAACTTTCATTTCGAATTTCACATCTCTACGCTGAAAATGAATCAATCCAGACTTTTATCTTTGTAAAGTTTTGATATTAAAGTTGCACTGAACGTATAACAAAAATCGCTCTATGTGCTATAGATTAGTTGAAATAATGTTAGAGTGACCTGTTCTTTAAAGCCAGTTAGATATTGGTGGAAAAACATCTGATTCCGGTGACTTTTTACAGAGTAAACCTTTGATCAGCTTTCTAAGCTCTAAAATGATATAAGGTCTGCTCGAGATCTCCCCTTCTTAGATGCTAATAATTTTATTTTGCAAAGAAATCGGTTTCTCCAGGTTTTCAAATCTGCTGCGAGAGAGCAACGTGTGACAATTGCTTCCATTTTCCACGTCTTGTCTCCCTGATAGTATTTCTCTCTCATTTCTAATCGTACAAATTTTCTTCAATTTCTTTCCTTAATCTACCTTTGAAAAATGGATTTATTTATTTATTTGTTCCATACGTACCCATTCCACATTTTTAAAAATTTTGTTAACTTGAGCTTCTCAATTATTAATCCTCTCTTCTTACTTTTTGGTTATGTTGTTATTCTTTTAAACAATTGTTGAGACTAATACTAAGCTCCTCTGCTACAGTTCTTTCTCTGCCGCTGATGTTATTTTAGGGAGTGCATTGACCTGCAAGCACAGCTGTGCCGTAAAGATCTCCGTCCAGGCTCTACCTAGGACCCACGGGTTAATTTACTCCTTGTTGAGGGTATTTTTAAGTCGTTGTCATTGTTGTTTTGGTTGTTTTGTCCGCAGATTCCTTCAGACGTGAGAAAATGGAACTCAGTTTTCAAGCAGTGGTAAGTTTGGGTGTCTGTTGTTTTCAGGCAGATGGGCTCCTGATTAATTCAGAATTAGAGAACAAGAACAGGTGTGCGCCAACAGCAGGCCCTGAAATGTGGAAACAGACCCTGAGGCTTGGCTGAGGGGCAGAGGCAGGGCAGCGAGGCTGGGCAGGAGCACACCTGGACTTCCCGGGAGGAAAGAGTCGCCCTCCGGTCCCAGCTGTTCATCGATCCGTCCTCGTGAGGGCGCGAGGTACTCAGGACACGAACCCACCACATGACCCTGTCCGCTTCCATTTTTAATTCGAAAAACATAACTTTCTACTCCTTATTAAGTCAGGGGTAGAGCTTTGTAAAGCTTTCCCATGATATTTGCACATAGAATTATAAATCATATATGTGCGTTTTATATTGCACCGAGAATCCTTTATAATTTAAGCTGCACGTTCACGTCTCCAATAGTGCGTGAGCCTCCTGGCAGCCCATGAGGCACGGCCAGCGATGCACAGCCCTTCTGTGACGGTGGGGAGAGGAGGCTCTCTACAGTGCCCTGTGTGTCAGAATTAGAACCTGAACCCTGTGGTTTCATCCCCCCAAGGCCACTCCTAGAGCCTCCCATCCTGGCTGCCTCAATGGGTGTTACTAGAAAACACCTGCACGGGGTACTTACAGCAAATCAGCCTCTTCCCCTGGCCGAGCACAGCATTCCGGCAACACTGGGGGTGTGCGTGAATCCCTGGAAAAATAAAAGTAGGACCAAGATACAAAACGTGGCTCCTGCCCCCAGACCAGAGCACCTGCTTCCAGCCCCTGCCCACCTCGGACAAGGATCCCAGCCTCGCTGCTCCATCGCACCCCTGGAAAGTTAAGGGGCTGCCTTAGATAATCTCGGGGTCCTTTATGAATCTGGGACCTCGTGAGCTCTGCAGAGATGCTGCCCGAGGGTCCATGAAGCACAGCCAGCGAAGCTCCCTTTGGGTCCAGAGAATCCAGGAATTCTCCCTTTGCTGTGCAAATCTTTACCTGCAATGAATCGCCGTGCCCCGAGCTTGAGGCTGGAGGTCACAACCGCTCCTGCTTAGCTGCCCTGTGTTACACAATAGCCCTTAGGGGGCTCCCCGGAGGGTGTCAGGTCTTCCTCACTGTAACAACCTCTACGCAAAACAGGATTCTGGAATAAAGCATCGGTTCTAGGACTCTTCTTGCCTTTTATTGTCTTTTTTAAAATACCAAGATATCAGACTGCGTCTACCAATATACACATAACTCAAGCTTTAATTGGAGTGAGACTAATTATTCCCACTTCCATGCTAAGGATAATGTACTGTGTGTGCTGCCCTTTCTTAAAATGAAAGATTTATAGATCATTTTAATAGCATTTTAATCATTTCATTCTGCTTTTTAATTCAGCATATTAATTTGCAGAGACACACCAGCAGCATTTAAAGGCTCCATGTACTTGGGAATAAACATAAAAGGAGGCGCTTTCATTATTCATGAGGCTGAACAAGACAGCCGGGAAGGCAGAGCTTGGCGCAAGGGTGTCTACTATGGAAAAGCCCACAGTTCATGTCAGAGATGACCAAACAAGCAGCTTGATGAAAAGCCTAATTTTCAGATATTGTCATTTGTCCACAAAAGGAAGGGAGGGACCCAGCTGCACTCTCCAGCACTCCATGAGAGAGCTGCGTAGGTGTCGGCTGTTTGTTAGGGTTTTGCAGAAAAAATGAGTTGAGTGCTGTGAGATGCACAGGCAAAACGAAACAAAAAAAGGCAGGTGGAACACCAGGTTAAATCAGCAGCTACTTAGTGAGACGCTGCAGTGATGTTCAGCTTTGGTGGACAATCCTGGCTGGACGTCCTGGGAGTGGAAGACAAGAGTGAGGAAAAAGGATGAAAGTGAGAGTGACAGAGCTGGGCAGCCTCTCCTGCTGCCAAGGCCTCCGGGGGGCGGGGGGGTCTCTTTACCTGTAAAATGATGGTGGTTCGTACTCACTGGATGACGTGGGAGGAGAAAAGGTTACCTGTGACGTGGTGAGCTGTACTTCATCCCCCCAGGAGAGTGTTAACCGTGTAGCACCAGACAGGAAGCTAAGTACTCACAGCCCTGACGATTGTTCTACCCGGTGATGTGTCGGGATGTGTTGCCATCGCAGTTGTTTTTTAAATAAAATATTGATTCTTCCACAATAAAAAGTAACAGGAAATTGGTTTCTAGATAAGGTCCTAGTGGGCAACATTATCTAACACGCCGCACACCCCCACCCCCGCCGCGTGCAGACCTCCCACGGCACCCGCTGACACTCGCAAGGCACATTCCCGCGTGGAGTCACAGCCGTCACCTTTCACTGTGACTTGGACAGAATATGTCTTCAGCTCCCTCATCCCCAGGTGTTAGAAAAGATCCAGGACCCAATCTGAGGAGGTAACGTGTGTTGTCATGGTCATAGTCATAGTCACAGTGTCATCGTCATCACCACCATCATCATCACCTTCATCACCACCACCACCATCATCACCATCACCACCATCATCACCATCACCTTCATCACCATCACCACCACCTTCATCACCACCTTCATCATCACCATCACCTTCATCACAACCACCACCATCATCACCTTCATCACCACCACCACCACCATCACCATCACCTTCATCACCACCACCATCATCATCACCTTCATCATCACCATCACCTTCATCACCATCACCACCATCATCATCATCACCTTCATCACCACCACCATCACCATCACCTTCATCATCACCACCACCTTCATCACCACCTTCATCATCACCATCACCTTCATCACAACCACCACCATCATCACCTTCATCACCACCACCACCACCATCATCATCACCTTCATCATCACCATCACCTTCATCACAACCACCATCATCATCACCTTCATCACCACCACCACCACCACCATCACCTTCATCACCACCACCATCACCTTGTGTTCCTAGGTTGTCCCGCACCCCATCAGGTGAGTTTTGCAGGTGAGTCACACCATTATTCTCCTGCACCTGAGTTTCTTTCTGATTCCCCTCTCATCTCCCCTGAGGACTTTTGCCCTGGGACTGTGGGGCCGGGTCCTGACGTCTCCTGGCTGCTTTGTCTGCTACGATCCCCACCCGGCTGTGTCTCTCTGTAGCCCTTGTTCCCCGATCGCCAATCCAGAAACCCTGAGACTAAGTGCTTCCTGGAACCCCACCTGTCGTGAGCAGCCGTCGTTCCTGCTTTACTAAATTTCACCTGACTGACGTGACATTGTTCCCTCCTCAGCAGTTGGGTCTGTCCCCCGAAATAGGTGGGTGAACACTAAATCCTGTCTCTTCTCGCTTGGCCGGAAGCTCGCAGGTAATTAATCCTTTGGTGCCTGGCAAGATCGCAAACTGCGCCACAGATGCATTTCAGGAAATGGAAGGTTTGCGTGTCAGCACATCCTCTGTAACACGTGCGAGGCCAGGCAAGGGCAGAAACAGCGCTCCACATATCACATCACGGAATAAAGTTAAAATCAAGCTAACTAGCAGTGAAGTAGAATGTTTTAGAAACCCCACCCTATACAAAGATGTTTTCATAATGTTCAGGGAGGCCAGATTTTAACTGACAGTGGCCTGTCCCTTCTCACTGTGCCCCTGAATGTGGTGACATGCAGCTAGGAGACCCAGCCCATGCCTCGCCCAACACCTGTGTCGACACCCACACCTGCTCATCCAAGCTCTAGCCACCTGGCCACCCCACCAACAGGTGCCTCTTGGGTGCCCAGTGATGAAGAGACATGTCCCTCCACCAAAGAGCCTGAAGGAGAAGCCCAAGAATTCCCAGAACCAGGACCACACGCCTGCTGTGCTGGTGCCCGCTGGCCTTTCAGTGTCACCTGCTGGTGGTTCTCCACCTGCGCCCGCTGTTCTGGCAAACAGTGGTCTTGTCTTTGCTCACCACGAGCCCTTCCTGGGACTCCCGGAGCTGCCCCTCCCCTGGTGCTTCTCCTCTGCACCCCCTGCCCCCATGTTTGCCAGGGGACCGGCTCACCTCACGCCACACCCACAGAGTCGTTTTTGATTCTTCTTCTGAAAAGTTGAAGCAACTTACTTTATACGTTCTCTCCTTCCTGGGAGCAGTTGGCTCACATTGCTGTATGACATTTATTTAGTCTGAGGGGAGAGCGCTGACCCCATGCTTTCCTTTTCCGCGTGAGTGGATTCTTAATCCCGGGAAGGGCGGGCATGCCCTTACCCATCTCAGTGCTGCCCGTGTTGCCTTTCTGGGTTTCCATCATCCCACCTTCTCCCTGATTCAGCTCAAGCGCCCGCTGGAGCCTGCTGTGTGCCTTGGCATCGGGGTGGCAGGGGGAGGGAGCCCTGGGCCAAGATGCGCCAACAGGTGAGCACAGGATCCAAGGGTGAAGGTGCAGCAGTGAAGAGCACAGGTGTTCTGCGATTTCGAGCTGCGGTGCACGGATATTAAAGATTCTGTGTGCTAATTGCCTGCATGTTTACAATAGAGCTTTGAGCTTACTGGAAAATAGACTCGGTGCGTGCAAATATTTCTCCTGTGATCTTGTTTGCATGCATTATTTTGCTTAGTAAATCCTTTGCTCATGGATAATTCCAAATAAAATTTACCTTGGAGCCAAACTAAGTTATCGCCATTTCACATCAGAGGGGTCCAGGAAAATCAGATCTGAGCAGCTGGGAGAATTCAGTTAATGGAGTGAGGTCTTGCTGTGAGAAATGCCATGTCCACCCCAATTCCACGCTCCAGGCACACCCCTAGGGAGCGCCCAGCTGCCCCCGTGCACGATCGCAGTGGGCAGGGGACAGACACGAGGTCTCACTGCTTGGAGGGAGGCGGGACTCACTTTCTCGGTGGGCTCTGAGCAGGTAGCAGTGGTGTAGGGTTGGAAAATTTTTTAAAAGCACCCTTTTACTTAGGTAGCCTAGCTAATGGATAAATAGAATAATTTGAGGTTTTTTTCTTTTTCTTTCTCTTAATCTATAGAAGTAAAAACACGGAAATATACGCCAGTGAGTTTTCTTCTATTTGGGCAAAAGAACTGGGGGCATCTTGAAAACAGAGTCACTCTGTGGCAGTGTTGGCAGCCGTGAGGTGGGACTGGAAGCTGCCGGGCCCCGCCCCCAACCTGCTAGCACAGGCCCCACCCACCTGCTAGCAAGGCCCCACCCACTTGCTAGCACAGGCCCCACCTACCTGCCAGCCAGTCCCCGCCCACCTGCTAGCACAGGCCCCGCCCACCTGCCAGCCAGGCCCCGCCCACCTGCCGGCCAGGCTCCCAGGTCTCTGTCCCTCTGGCTGCCACACCCAGGACATGACACCTGCACCCCCAGGGAGCTTAAGGTCCCCAGGCCGGAATCCTCAAAAGACGTCCCTTATTTCCCTCCCGGATCGCAGCCCCTGAGCAAGCATGTGGCAGCCCCTCCTGCTGTCCCAAACTGGCACCTGCTTGTGAAGGGCCTTCAGCCTCCGCCATGAGCTCACCTGGGTTCCTGCGGCGTCTCTCTGTCCTTTCCCGGCCTGCTTTCCGCAGGCTGCCGCTGAGTCCTGAAAACTCAAATACGTCCTGTTTCTTAGCTTCTCACCCAGTGGGGCCCGGAACCCGCCACCCCTTACCATAGTGGGGACCTGTGTCTTTAAGCGTTTTTAACGGTTTGACGAGGCCGCAGAGAAAGCAAGGAATAGACACAGCGCTGGCAGCTCTGACAGCGGGGGTAGAAGTGGGTGTGCGGCTTCCGCGATCCTGGAACCAGGAGATCTCTGAGGACTTAAGACTCCTGCGAACTGTCCTGGACATGCACAAAAGGCCACCGGGATGGGGTGGACCTGGTGGGCGCAGCTGCATTCCGCCCTCTGCACAGCTGACGCCAGGAGCTGAGATTCTGAATTTACCAGTCTCCAAAATGAGAACGACAGAAATGACGATATCCGAAGATTTTAGGTCTGAGAAGTACCTTAGAAAACCTTTGAACCACATCATCCTAACTGGAAAACAAAATACCAAGAAACCGCAGGAAGGCGGTCTTGCGGGAAAGTGCGATACCCAAGACACAAGCTGGCTGGCGGTGGAGGGGCAGGTGTGCTCAGGGGTCCCAGGTGACGCACGTGAAATCTGGGCACACAGGTGGAGCTCAGTTTGAAAACCGCGGATCCCATTTTACAGATGAGGAAACTGAGGCACAGAAAAAGAAGCGGGATTTGGCCGAGGCTGCACAGCCGGGTTCTGACGGACCCAGGACTAGAGCTGAGTTCCGTCCTTCCCACTGCACGCTGGTTAATCACTTCCGCACAGCAGTGTGTTAAAGGAAAGGAGAGAAATGATATTTGCGTTACTGAAGAAGTAGACTCACATCTTTAATAAAGTAAAAGCAGATATAAATTAATGTGAACGGTGAATCAGAGTTGAAGTCGGGAACCGAAGCTTACGCAGGAAGCTGAAGGGCTGGGATGCCTCTTTTGGTGTCAAGTTGAACTGATTTGGACTTGTCTGTTTTAATTTTAATATTTAATATACCCTTTTAATATACTATTCATTGTACACCTTCCATATGCCTTTTTAATGCGCTCCCTTTGTTTTAAAAATATGGTCATGATTCTACAGGTAAAATGATGTCTACAGGATTTTAATCTATTTTTAAGCCAGTGAAAAATGAGACTATTATATGTAATCTCTCATTCCGTTCATTATTTAACTATGCCTCAAAAGGGCAGTTAAAATTAAAAAGTAAAGACCTCAAGAGTTAACCATGTTTCGTTGCTATAAAACAAAGGGTGGGAGAAGTTTCTAATGCCCCCGAGATGCTGCTTCTCCCAAATATACAAACTAAAAGAGTCTTTAAAAAAAATCAAGGAGCAGAACAACCGTGGAGAAAACATTCAAGGACAAACCAGGTCACCTGGGTGCACACGGCTCCCTGCGGACCCGGAAACTCCCGGTTCAGGTGCTACATCACCACCTGGTGATGGCTTCGCCGTATCAGATGATTAATGGGAAGATTTTCAGCGCTGTAATTTGCCGCCTTGAAAAACGAGTGAGCCCGCTGCCTTTGACGTGCCTCTTTGAAACATGGAATATTTAAAATTCATGCCCAAACTTAATGTATAGATAGATCACACGTCTTTATGACTCTGCTGATATAGTAAGAACCTTGTAACATCTCAGAAGGTATGTTTTATGCCTTCTAATGTGCATCATGTGCAGATTAAGAAGCTGTGTTATTGCCTTCAAAATGACCTGCTATTTCCTGGAAACAGTAATGGGCCGGACCTGTCCTTGTCGCTGGGGTGAGCGTAATGCCTTCGATAATCTCCGGTTCCTAAGTGATGCGTTTGCGTCAGGAAGGCAGATCCGGGCTCAGGTGGGCGCAGGGTCTGTTCCCCCAGTGCCACCTAGAGGCCGAGCGGGGCCAGGCAGCCCCGACCGCCCACGTTCATTCGTTCATTCGATTTGCAACAAGAATTGCTAAAAGGCTGAGAACCAGAGCGTCTAAGGGTGTGATTATCGTACAACTTTACTAAAAAAGAGCGCTGAGAGGCCAGGCTGGGACAACTAGTGACATCCAGGCCGGTGACGGTGACGGTGACGTGTCCCCCAGGGTTCGTCAGGTGTAAGGAATGCTCTGGCAGGGGGTGTGTATCGGGGCAGGCAGGGCCTGGAGCTCTCTGCACCTTCCACTCAGTGTTGCTTCCAACCTAAAACTGCTCCAAAAAAATAAAGTCTGTTTAAAAATATTATGTGGCTTTAGGAAATTCATGACCATTTTAATCCTGTCCTGTGAACCATAATTGCTAAACAAAAATGATTCTTTAAACCAAAAAATAGCAAATTCTGTTTAACTAAATAAAGGTTAAATATAGAAAAGTCTGCCTGCCTCCCCCTGCCAGGGCTGTTTTTGGAAATGCTGTTTCTCTACGGGATCATAACAAACCCAGCTCAAGTTCACCCCTGCAGCAGAGAAGGGAAAATAATAAAAATTAAATTCTCGCTGACACTCACTTTACTGCTACGGAAACCCACTCAGCTGGCTTTGTGTTATTAGGGACATATTTAAATTTCAGGATTTTTGTATTATTACCTTGGAAAAATATAACAAAATATTATAAAATTTGGATTGGCCTTAACGACACAGAGAGATAAAATATTCTTGTCAATGCTGTATTTGTTATAAAGCAACTATAAAGCTAAAATATTAAAATAGGGTTTTTATGCCAGAGGAAGTTCAGCCTCTTTCCAAACAAAGGAAGGAAAAGTTCAGAGAAAGGATATGTGGATCCTAAATATTTTTTTTAACTGTACCAAGAGACCTTCTATAGTCAGCCAAGTTTTAATTTTTCTTCCATGGGTACTACCATGATCATTTCAAATGAGCATCTTCTTTCTTTTAAAACCACTTCTGCATTAATTAGCACACTAAAAAAGGAAAAAGCCACCTACACATGTTGTTTTCCTCTGCAGAGATTTTTAGATCCCCAATATAATCACCAGGTAACCTTTCTAATCCCCGCACAAAATGCACGCGCCGTGGCAGTTGTGCTGTGCCGGGCGCGGCCCTGGGCTGGCACCTGTCGCCTGGTCATGTTCAGGTTGGAGCCGCTGGAACGAGCTCCTGGGTGGGCGCGACTCGCCGGGCCTGGCGCTCTGGGCCGTGCCCACGGTCTGCCTGGGACCAGCTGTGCCCCTGCGCCCTGATCCACAATTAAACAGGGCAGGAGCGTGAGCAGATGGAGGTGGGGCGTTTGGTTCAGGAAAACCACAACGAGGTGCCGTTTACAGTTTTATTAGCCGAAAGCAAGAGAAACACAGTGTAACCAGGTAACACACGCTTCAGAGGCTCCACGGCGAGAACTTCAGAGCTGCTGGATCTTGCAGCCCCCAAAGAGCACAAACGCCGCAGGGACCACGCTCTCTGCAGACCGCCACACGCCATGCACGCCTGGGCCTCAAATCCACGTGTCCACGGAAACGTCGGCACCGTCTGCCGACCCGCTCGCCTCCAGGTATCTGTTGTTCACCCTCCTGTGCACGGATGTTGTGCCGCCTTGTGGAAAACGTTAGCTTTTCCCCTTAGACAGGCACAAAATAATAATCACCAAATGCAAAAATGAAAAGCACGACATCTAACCAGCCCTCTGCCCACACACGAGGTCACTCTGGTCACAGCCAGGCATCGGGAACAAGCACACGGCACTCCTGGGAGTTTTTTTTCCTGTCTCCAGGCTGGAAAAACCAATCTTATTCGGCTGGAGACGAGGCGGAGGCCGGGATGAGCTTGGGCTTCGCCTGCTGAGGCAGCGACACCTCCGGGATCTTCTCCCCGTGCTTGTACACGCTGACTGTGACGTCGATCTTCTCGCCGCCGTACTTGTTCTTGACGCTCATGCTGTACTTGCCCGAGTCCTCGGAGGAGACGCCCCTGATGGTCATGCTGACGAACTTGGCCTGCTCCACCTTCACCGAGAAGTGGTCGCTGAGCGGTATGTCCTGGTCGTTCTTGAACCAGACCACCTCGGGGTCGGGGTTCCCAAACACCGTGCAGGTCAGATTCAGGGTCTTTGGGGGAGAGGTGGGCGGAGAGGGAGGAGTCAGAAAAGGAAAAGCCACGTCACCGCCCTGGACGGCGAGCCCCAGCCACACGGCCACACGCGGTCACACGTGTCATGCACTCAGCAAGCCTGGCGCACACGGACACACCTGGACACCAGGGGCCACGGGACCGCCAGGTGCAAACAGGCCACTGAGAGAGGGGGGCGGGTCGTAGGAAAAAACAGTGATAATCTGTTCTGTTTGTTCTCAGTTTTTAGCCCCGGCCTAAGCTGATTAAAGAATTGGAAGGTAATGAAGCTCTGTAATTTACAGCAGACACATCCAGCTTGTTTCTAAATTTCCTCAATATTTAGACGTATGGGTCCCTTTCCCAGCTCCTCTGGCAAATCCAGAGAGTATATTGTCTCGTAACTAGCAAACGGCCGCAGCAAATGCCTCCTTGACGTGTGGTTAGAACACACTCACAGCGTATGATGCGGTAACACGACTGCTACTTTCTCAGTTGTGTCTTTTTTTCTTTTTTTTTTTTTTTTAGATAGAGTCTCGCTCTGTTGCCCGGGCTAGAGTGAGTGCCGTGGCGTCAGCCTAGTTCACAGCAACCTCAAACTCCTGGGCTCAAGCGATCCTCCTGCCTCAGCCTCCCGAGTAGCTGGGACCACAGGCATGCGCCACCATGCCCGGCCAGTTTTTCTATATATATATTTTTAGTTGTTTGGCTAATTTCTTTCTATTTTTAGTAGAGACGGGGTCTCGCTCTTGCTCAGGCTGGTCTCGAACTCCTGACCTCAAGCGATCCACCGCCTCGGCCTCCCAGAGTGCTAGGATTACAGGCGGGAGCCACCGCGCCCGGCCCTCAGTTGCATCTTTACGATGAGACCAGGCTTGTTCAGCCCCAGGAGCTCAGGGTTTTCTTTAGCTGCTAACGGAGAGGGCTATAAATTTTTGCATTTTGGCCTGATAAACTTCTCCCAGTATCTATGTCCCCAAGACACTGAGTTGGAATCGCTGAAGCAACCAGAGAAGCACCAATTGGATAATCAATGGTTCTACTGACAGGCGACACATTAAAACCCCAATAAGTGGTTTCCGTTACATGTTCCAAAATGACCTTGGGAACCGGCCCAGAGATGGTTTTTTTCTTTCATTTTGTAGAAGCTGCGCTATTTCAGGGTGGCAGCCGGTGGCTTGGCCCCTGCACAGATGGACGGGCGTGGGCTGTGGCACCTCCACCCCCTACAGCGGCTCCTCTGAACGAAGGGACATCGAGCCCCCCCCCCAGCTGCCTGAGCTGCACACTGTCCCTGTGTCCCAGAGGCTCGGCCTGTGGATCCGGAACGTTAGGCTGTTCTGTGCTTTGACAATACGGGGTTCATCAGAGGCAGCCGGGAGTAAGGGAAGGCAGGTGGGAAGTCCGAGTCCCCCGTGGGCCGGGCACAGACGTACGACCCCCTCCCCAGGTTTCCCTTCTCGGGCTGCACTGCGCGGTGCTTACATCCCCGCTCGTCCCGGCTCTGCCGTGTGCTCCTACCTTTCCTTCCATGATGGTGACCACGTCAGGCAAACCGCCAACCACCCTGCCACGATCTGCAACAAGGAGGCAACTCGGTTAAGAACACCCCGAAGGTCCGGAGAACCTTGCCTTGGGCACCAGGGAAAGGTCCTGGGAGAGGCCCCGGGGAGAAAAGGCTCATACTTTACGCCGAGGGATGACCCACAGGTGAGGAAGCCACTGACCCCGTGAGCGGCAGGTTGTGACACTGCAGGAGGGGACCAGAGCTGGGCTTTGAGTGGGAAGAGTTCGCCCCGGACGGAAGGCAGGAGAGCTGCCTGAGCCCCGGCCGGGCAGACGGGGACGGGTCCTGCCCCTGCACCGCAGGTCCCCAGGGCAGAGGGTGGCGGGGCTGACGCTGGGGCAGCAGCGCAGGACGCGTCCCCGCAGGGCAGGGGTGCAGGAGTTGGGGGCGCTGTGGAGTGAGGGCGGGAAGGTTTGCTGGCGAGTACTTAATGCACAAAATCAATCCTCTAAAATACGGGCCCTTTCGCCCCCCCCCAAATAATACATCATTCTTATTACAATCTAATGTGTACTTACTCTTCTCTGCAAAAGCAGCGGCCCTAAAAATTAAAGGAGGCAGAGAAGAAAGATTAAAAAGAGTATTAAGAAAGAGCTTCCAACAAAAACGCACACACTTGCGAGTTCACTAGTGGTGGGGGCAGAACAGAGCAGGAGGGGGGCGACTTTCTCCTAGAACACGCTCAGATCCCGGGGTCTGGGATGTACGTCCCTATGTTTCCTGACGGCTGCCCACGATTAGGGAGAAAATGTCCTGATACCCAGATGTTAAAACCCACAGAAAAGTTTCACATTCAAACTCGTAGGTTGAAGGGATTTATTTTTTTTCACCAAATTCACCAGATTGCATTGGAAACTTTTAGCTACTTTTGAAATTGTCAGTTTCTGATTTATCTGACTTGTCCCTGCACCCAATCAACAAATATTTATAGATTAACCCGGCATGGGCCAGAGACTGTTTTCAGCTTTGGATATGCTAAAACTCAGGCACACATTTGAAAATCTTGGATTATTCTTTTAAAAGTTGCTCTGTAGGATGTGTTGCCAAGATTATGAGGATTTCAGAAATTCTTCATTTTAATCATTTCAAATAATCCAGGGTTATTATGACTCCAGAGGGCTAATTTATAAATGCCTTTCTGGTTTAGGAGAATGCCTGCCCTTCTGCATGTGGAATTATTAAATTGTCACCTTTATCCCAGGAACAGCAGGCTCTTTGGGTCACCAAGGCATCTATACATATTCCCACATGTGGCCAAAATGACTCGGGGTGAACTGGACCCTTGCATGACATAATAATAACCGAATACGAAAATCTTACTTGAGTTGCTGGAATTCTGCAAATGCTTCGTCGAAAGCTGCAAGGCAATAGTTCATCTGTTACTAACCGCTGCAGTGTTCGGCTGCAGCTGATTCACTCTGCCGTCCTACTAGTGAATGTGGTTAATGAAAACTGATACACAGCTAAGTGGATACACTGGTTTTTCAGAGATTATTTCCTCCGTGTGGAAACTACAGAATCAGATTGTCTCTCACATACGCCGTCTCTGTTAGCACCTAAATGAATCTCTAAACGCAGAGTTATCAGACGCCGCAGAGTGACTCTACCTTGTCCAGACAGGTCCAGCGAGCGCTGGTGGTTGCTTTTGCCGTCGAAAATCTCGAAGGTGTATTTGCCCTTGTCCTTCTCCGTGGGCTCGCAGATCTGCAGCCAGGCCATGTCCTCACTGCCTCCGACCCGCATGTGCTCGCTGGACAGAATCTTGGCATCTCTTTCGAAAGTAACGGGACACACACGAGTTAGGGTCTCTGCGTGACACACACAGCCCCGACGGGGCGCTGTCCTGCCTCGGTGGGCAGGAAGCCTCGTCTGACTCGCTGACGGTAACATCCAAACAGAGTTTTCTGTCAATTAACAAATGGACTGACTACATCAGTAACTCAGATCTGAAAACCTCCTAAAATTAAATGACACTTCATTTTTAAAGATATACTATATTACTTATTATATACTTGTCACAACGTGATAGACTTTCAAATACTCTCTACGGTATGGTAATTCTGCAAAAAATTGAAAATAGAACCACTGTGTGATCGAGCAATTGCACTCTGGGGTATACGCCCGAAAGGGAGGCGGGTCTTGAAGAGAGATTTGCACACCTGCGTTTTCGCAGCGCTGGTCCCAACAGCCGAGAGCTGCAAGCCACACACGTGTGCACAGCAGATGAGCGCATAAACAACACGCATCCCATGCGTGTAGAGAAATGTTATTCAGCCTTAACAATAACATGTTTTTTTTTTTTGTTTGTTTGTTTTTTTTTTTTTTTTAAATTAGAGACGGGGTCTTGCTCTTGCTCAGGCTGATCTCGAACTCCTGAGCTCAAACAATCCACCCGCCTCGGCCTCCCAAGTGCTAGGATTACAGGCGTGAGCCACCGTGCCCGGCCAAACATGTTTTATAGTTTCGGATAGCTGAGCGCCATCTAGACTCCGCCTCCCCGAGTGAAGGGAAGTGCGGAGAAAAGGGGAAATTCGCACACGGAGAAGGCAGTATTCAGTAGTTCCGACCTCCTGCAAGAGGAGCCCACAACCTGGCGCGGCCTGAGGACGTAGCGTGTCCGGCCACCTTTGCTTTCGCACGGCGAACGTCGGGAACGCAGGCGGGGACTGGGGACCCTGAGCCTTGGGGACTGTTCCGGAAGCCCCGGGGCACCTCGCAGCAGCAGCTGAAAACCAGGCCCCAGGGGAGGGTCCCACCAGCTCCTCGGACCGCCCGCCCTGTGTATAGTCTAAAATATAGTTCGGTATCAATAGTAAAATAGGACAAAACGTTATATACTTTTAGACAAAAAATAAGAAATAAGAATCATTAGTTTCAATGACTGGGTTGTTTTGGTCCTTTTCCTCTGAATCAAGCCCGGTGGGGAACCGACAGACCGGAAACGTAGAGCCTGGTTGTGACGTGTCATTTCCGCCCTGGCTCCCCGCGGGCGACAGGTAAAATGTGTGTTATGAGCAGAGCCACCTTGGTAAACTCGGGACACTGCAGAAATTTGTCTCTAACACCTTCAGGCATTTCTTTCTCTTTCTCCTTCTTCCAAGTCCTCCCCACGGCCACGATGGCTCCCTGCGCTGAGCGAAGGGGGTCACGGTTGCTCAGAATCGTGTCGTTTTGAGGGACTGGCAGTGCCCCGATGTGTCCCCTGCAGCTCAGCCCCGGCTGCCCTGACCGGGGAGCAGCCACCGTCGACTACACGCACTTACTTGTGATACCAGTTCACCTTCATTTCCTCCGTAAAGTACTTCATGAAACACTGCAGTCTTATTCCTTCCGGGGTGCAGAGCACCTTCAGTGGGGACGCAGACATTCCTGCAGAAAACAAAACTCAGACCTGAGGAAAGCAATCCGTGCTGTGTCCTGAGGGCAGGTGCTACGCGGCTGGCACGGAGCGTCCATGTGCACACGTGTCCTCCCATGTGCGTACGTCAGAGCCGGCCGGCCACAGATTCTTACGTTTTATTCCTGTGCCATGTCCATTCATTAAATAGCCACTCGCCACAGTAGAATTATTAGAAAAGCTCTTTGCGGAATACTGTGAGAGACACATAATTGTTTAAAAAATAAAAAAAGAACCAACATCTGCCCCTTATCAGTTTGCCCTAAGAGGAGACAAAGTAGTGTAAGTAACAATGTAGCGTGGCGAATGCTACATGAATTGCTCCAGGTCTCAAGCATCGAAGAAAATCAGCAAAAGGGAGATTAGACGTTAGCAGGAAAGTTCTAGGTAGCGGGCAAGGAGTTGGTAGGACCAGGGTTGGTCATTCAAGACAAGTGAAAATTGGGTCAGAGGAAAGAAGGTAGAAACCACAGGCAATAAGAAAGATTTAAGAACTGAGATCACAGGTAGTATTTTGGAGTGCAAATTTAGACTGATTTGATCTATTTGGGGTAGATAGGGGTGAGAGAAAATGAGAAGGTGAGGAAGCAGCTTATCATTATATTAAGGCAACAGCTCTGAGTTTGAAGTAGGGATTATTATTAGATATGCCTCCTTAAAGAATTTACATGACTTCCGGTGTTTCCTTACCTGGAAAATTATACTATATAATAACAAAGATAAAGGGAAATAACATGATTGCAAACTGTTGATGAGGATGTTACAGCAAAGCAGCTTTTTGAACAGAATTTCTTAATTTTGGTGAGTAACTTGAAACTTATGAATCTTAAAGCTATTCATAGTATTCTACATAGTAATTGTACTTCTAGAAATTCACTCAAAGGAAATATTCCTAAATATTGGAAAGCCTCTCCTTGCCCACATATGTGCACATATATTTATTTATACTGAAAAATTGGTAATATCCCAATAGAGAAGAGTTTAAGCCATGGTACTATGAGTCCATGAAATATTATGCCATTATTAGAAAAAATAGATATAAAATCTATATAAAACAAAGAAAATTATTATAAAATCTGGGGGGAAAAAACAAGAAACAAACTATGACTCCAATGATGTAAAGAAATAGAAACTGAAATAAAAATGGTCATGATTGTGATGTTCTTTGTTTTCCATTTATTCTTTTTTTTTTTTTTTTTTTTTTTA